>JAILXH010043925.1:0-13902 GCA_023558415.1 Piaractus mesopotamicus
TATATACACGTGTGTGTGTGTGTGTGTGTGTGTGTACATATATATTCATTTATTTATTAAGCATTCAGACCCTAGATAAGGATTGTGACCTATTTATACCCAAGATATTAATTGACATAGAAATAAGGTAAATATATACAAAATCATCATTTCTAGGTTACTTACTGTTGGGAGGTGATATATATATCGCTGGTGTCGGAAGAAAACCTCATATCTCCATTTTTGTCTTTTTTTTTTTTTGAAATCATTTGAAAATGCCAGTTGCCCTTTACACTGTGTGTAGATTTCATGAAGAATGGACCAAAAGAAACGGCCCAAATGATTTGGAAAAACGTCTGGTTCCATTGACCTAGGTTTTTTTTTCTGTGAGACTGCATCCTTGTAAATGTGTTCCAAAGTGTGATAATCAGTGTGTAGCATTAAGAATTGTCACTAATGAAGCACATATTTTCTGCGATTAAGTAAATTTTTATGTGTTTTAGTGAACAACATTATGATTTTATGTGTGTAAAACTGTTCAAAGCTGTGTTTGGTAGCCATGTACTTGCTAGTGTTCTTAAGTTATGCTCACAATGAGGTAGCATTGTCACTACCGAAACATTTGGTAAAGGTGTTTTGGTAGTGACAAAAGACAATGTTTAATCATTCAGTCATTCAATCATTCACTCATTTGCTCAATTATTGTTCAGTGTTTTAATAATATAACCATAATTAATGTATAGGGTCTCTCAAGGCAAAAGGATTTTAGTCTAAAATCCATGTTAGTTAAATGTCTGAAATGTGTTTTGAGCTTATTTGTGTGGAATGCATTACTGGTTGGCTTATTGTTTTGTAATTTTTATACATAAAAGGTCACCAGAATGCAGTAGCTGAAACTCAATTGTTTTTAGACCCCCAGAGTCCCCACTTCATTTTAAAAAACCTCTATTTCTTCTGGGGTTTCAAGGCTGGCAGGAATGTGTACAGCTGTGTACAGATATATATTGCTCAGTATGGCAGTAGATCCGTCCTCTATGAAAATGAAACGTATTGTTATACGCTGCCAGTGTATTACAAAATATAAATAGAATACACTGTAATATATTTTCAATATATTGCTTTTTTTGCATGGATTTGGTTATTTATTTTTAACATGCAATAGGAAATATCCATGGTGTTGTGCAAACAAGATTAATTTGGGCTAATAAACAACTCACAATAAAAAAGATTGACCTACAAACGCAGTGGACTGGATTGATGCCTTAAGTCCAATCCATCTCACTACAACAGTTTTCCCTAAAGAACAGCTTCAGAGGTCCATCGATCTTTCAGAATAAGCTGCTTTAACAGAGCCACCAGCAGGAAATAACAACTGAGGTTCTGACTGCATCAGTACGGTATGACTGAAGCAGATTCACAGCACTACCTCTGAGTCTTTGATGATAGTTTACTTCAGGTATTCAATTCAATTCAATTTAATGAGCAATAATGTGGCCCAAAACATAAAATTATATATACTGTAAACTAACAAAGGAGCACCTAAAGAGTAGCCTGCTAGTAACATGCTGAAGATTACAAGTAGTAAGTTCTGCATATATTACACAGACTAGCAAGAGATTCTCATTGTCTTATTTACATTGTGGGTAAAAATTTTCCTCCACTGCCAATGGTGTGACAAAGGCAGTCTCAGAGCGTGAAGCTGATAATTAACGGCTCAGTGTCGCAACAGCACTCCTTATCTTCTGTGGGAAAATGAAAACAATCTAAATAAAGCTCCAAGCTCTCCACACAGAATGCTTGCATATGAGTAATCATTTTAAAGCTCTTTATGTTTAGTATTTTCTGCTTCTAGTATTTGTCTACCTCCCTTACTCACAGAGGAGAGCTCAAAAACAGATGAATGAAATTATGCTCTGATTTATTGAAAATAATTTAGTTATTTATAGTAAATAACCATGTCATTCACACAAAATACTTCATTATCTACAGTACTGTGCAAAAATCACCCACTATTTGTTTAGTTTTTGGTCAAAGAAGCCATTAAGTACAAGTTATTCATTTTCTAGTATAAGAAAAAAAAGCTGAAAATATTTAAGAGAAAGTAACACAGTATTTAATGTGTGAGGAATCTGTAGGGATATTCTCACACACTCCTAAAGTTCAGTTGTAGAAGATCCGCAATCCATTTAATCTCAAACACATTCAGTGATGTTGAGGTCTGGACTCTGGGGTGGTCATTCAATTGTTCTGAGAATACAAGCAGCATCTTTATTTGATTATTTGATTTGCAAATGTTCCTCCTTTTTTTTGTCTATTTCTTTTTCTCAGTAACAGCTTCTTGACAGCTGCACATCCTTTCAGACCAATAGCACTGATTTGTCATCTCACAGTGGAAGGATGGACAGAAACACCTGTGGATTTTTGCAGATCTGAAGTAAGAGTGGAGCATGAATTTCCCATTTTCAGTTCTCCAGTTTAGAAACGCACTTACTTTCCTTTGACTTTCCCTTTTCTTATGCAAGTTAATTATCTTAGATCTAACTGAATACGAACGTGTAATTAATGGCCATTTTGAGTCGAAATAAACCAATAAAAAGTGGTCTCTGACTTTTGCACAGTGCTGTATACTGTAAGCAACCCATACAGTACAGGCTGTGAGTAACTGGCTGGGGACGCAGCTTTTATTGTGGCTCTGTACTGCATTTGAAATTGCCATGAGATTAAAGTGCAGACTGTCAGCTTCCATTTGAGCATATTTACTTCTATGTTGGCTGAATTATGTAGGAATTATGGTGCTTTTATATAGTCTCTCCATCTCAGGGGACCATAAGTAATTGAACAAATGAGTGTAAGGTTGTCATGTTTAGTGCATATTGCAGATCATTTACAATTCATGACTGTCAGAGGCCTGTGACCCATAACTTTAGGAAATTGTGGTCTGTAATGCAGTCATTTTCAGTTCCTGCTTATTTTGAGGGGTGTGTGAAACGCATGCTCAGTGGGGTTCACATTTGGTCATTGCACTATATACAGCCATGCCATCATGTAGTACACTTTAGATCATTATACCCTATAGCCTTCTTACCTGTATAGCAAACCATTTGCTGACCTTTCTGTCCTTGAGTCTTGTCAGTAGTTTGTTTCTTATGGTGAACCTAATGCTAATGTATTCTTCTTTTTATCGTAGTCTTTAACATCTCAATAGTGTTCTTTGTTTAGTTTTTGTTTTTGACCCAAAGTAGTCTTTGGTAATCCTACTCCGGTCTTCAATGGGCTGCCAGATTGTTTGCTATTGATAAGTTAGTCTCGAGGGGCAAGACATGATCTTGAAACAAGACTATAAGACAGCTTGTTAAAATTTAGGTAGTGCATCGGTCTGTGTCCTGTGGTTTTCCAGCACGTCCAAAGTTTGGTGATGTCAACAGCATGTAGGCATAGAAGGCAAGAGAAAAGCATGCATTTGATACAGACTCATTCTTCAAGGGTTCTTTAGTAAGGGCAATAGTTCTATTTCTAACCATGAGTTGTATATAGAACCATTGCATGCCTAAATGGTTCTTTGCATGCTGAAATCGTTCTTTAGATTGATGAAAAAAAGTGTTGTATATAGTTCTCTATAAAATGGCTCTATATAACACCAAAAAGGGTTCTTCTATTGTTACTATTCTATTTTTCTAAGCTTGACATCATGATAAGAGCAGAACCCTTTTTGGTGCTATATACAAGGTGCAAATTACAGGCAGTTCTAGGGGGTCTGGGATCTCCTAATTAAGCTTTTGGACTTAATAAATGTCTCAAAATCAAAATTCTGGGGGGTCACTGAACATAAACTGATTATGAAGTTATGCTGTCTGTCAAGGAAAAATAGACGATCCAATACAAATTCAGGGAAAGGTCATTGTTTACCTGCTTCACCCACAGCCTGCAAACTTCTGTCTTTAGTATTCTTAACTAACTAGAGCTGCAGCCTCAGGATGGCACTGTAGCAAATTGGTTCACTCAGTTTTTCCTTCCTAACCTAGCAGCTGTAACTATGCCCACATACCTCTGAAAAACTTCACCATAATCTGTAGCATATTTTTCAATCTGAAAACTTGCCCAATTGCCCAAGAGATTGCAGGAAAAGGTGAATTGACACTCATTTCTCAAACCGAAGAGCAAAGAAGATCTCAATTAATGTGTGGACAACTGCATTAACAAACTAGAAAAGAGAAACAAATATTCGGTTGCCATTGAAGCCAGCATCAACACTGCTACAGCAAATGAGATGGTAGCCAGTAAATGCTTGAGTAGCATGATGGCAGACAAATTGGGACCCCCACATACCAGGGGGTATTTTGCACACTGGCTATGTAGAACCATTTTTAAAAAGGATCTACACAGAAGCACATACAGAACATTCTTCATCAGTCTGAAGAACCATTTCACCATGCAGAGAACCATTTAGCATCAAATGGTCCTATAAAGAACTCATGCTTATAAATAGACTCATTGCCTTTACTATAAAACCCTTGAAGAACCATCTTACGTCTCTTTTGTAAGATTATGTAAGTGATTGTACTCATTTGCACTAATTTGGTTGTCTCTAATGGCTTGATACAGATCACAAGCACAAAGCAGCTCAATGGCAAGTTATATTAAGAAACTAATTGTTGCTGTGTCGCAAAATCATTGTATCTCCATTTTTGTAGTTTTTTTTTTTACTTTATTGCATAATTTAAAAACCCCTGTTATCATTTGCATTGTGTTAAAATTTCATGAGGAAAAAAACAACATAAATGGTCCAAAATGACTTGGACATTGGCAATTTTTCCTTCTTCTGTAAAGAAACTTTCCTGGAGACACAAGGTTTTGTTCCGACAGCAACAAAATGCATTTTATTTCACATCTGAATATCTTCTTCTTTGCCTTATAGGCCAGATAGCTCCTCTCTGACTGATGTTGAATAGTAAAATGAGAAATGGGACACCTCACAGCCTCACGGTCCTCATGTGCAATTGCAATTGAGGACCACAAGATCACAACTGCACCAATTGGGACTGGGCTGACGGTAGCAAAATCTGCTGCTAAATAGGTTTCGCCCTCAGGCATTTCCTCTCAAACGCACCCAAAAATTCCTTTAGCCTGTGCACTTTTAATGACTGGAGTATGATCCATAACATATTAGCTAGAAACACAGTACCCTGTGATCATAGCCAATTCTTTGCACATCACATTTACCCCATCTGTGTCATCCTCAGGTTTAACTGAATAGAAAGTATTGCTTATATAAGATTTTCTCTGCACATCTGAAATTCATCTAGATGCTTATTTGCAATATTATTTGGGGACTTTTCAGGCACACTAGCTTATATTCATGGCAATAACAACAGGTTTACTTTTGAGCAGACAATATTGATTAGCGCACCATTGGCTGTGCTTTGAGCTGCACCTTCATGAGGCATTGGATTGGTTTAGAAATCTCAAACTTATTTTGTTTCCACTCTTATAAGTCTAATATCTCATCCACATTTAAGCCAAATTATTCTATGATTTTATCCAGGCATGTGTACTCGTTACTGGATAATGCCTCTCCCCACAACACTATTGCTAAGCTCAAAATAAACTAACCAGCTGATTCTGACTATTTGTTAGTTTATTCTTATTTTACAGGGGTTCACATTGTAAAAGTTTTCTTTGGGGGTCCACACTGCATTTTTTTGAATGCCAGAACTGATTGATTTAATGCCAGACCAGCTGTGCTATCAAGCTATAGTTGTGATGTGGACAAGAAAAAGTTTAACTACTACTGTTAACAACTGTGGTACTTTCAGCAAAAACTTATTTACTGTTTATGTCATGATTTCAGTGTGTGAATGCTGCAGCCACTAATCACCCCTTTGCTATGAATCTCACCGAAAGCCCCTTTACCTTTGACCTGAATGGTCAGCAAGGAAAACAACACTTATGATGTGGGCTACTTGACTGCTTGAAGGGTACCTGGAGGACCCTGCATAAAAGACAGCCATGCAGGACGTAAAAACTGCATGCAAAGCATGAATTTCCCATTGAAAACAATAGAAAAAAGCTGTGTTGGTCTTTTGCATATAGTGTGAACCCACACACTTCCCCACAGCTTATTCTGGTTTTACATTTCTGGCCTGTTCTACTGGCTGTGACTATCATCTGATTCACCCAACATACATGAGAATACCCTCAAATTGAAGCTGATATTTTGCACTTTACCATCATAGTAATTGTCCAATTGATTAAAGACTCCACTGTATAGTCACATATACATTTGCAATGAAGTAATAAAGTGAAGTTATAATGAAATTTCCCATTGACTTGCAAAGAAAAATGACTTGAACCCCGGACACCAAGCATCAGATTAGTGATGAACTGCACTCACCGTCAAACTTTGTCCTCAAGATGTAGTCTTTATAGAACTTCTTTCCATTCAGTGGTTTCATGGCACTGCAGATTTTAGTGGTGTTGGGACACACTGCTTGCTTCATGTGGTGCAGAGAGTGGGCCATTGCATACACAGCATTCACCACAAACATGATCTTGGATTCTTGCTCAAACTTGCCATCTCGAAGTGAATGCTTCCCACAGTTGATGTCGTGCAAGCTACATTGGAAACGGTTCTCCCAGAACTCTCGGAACCAGGGGTTGCGTGTGTTGTTGTAAGGATTTAGACTTGTGAAGTAGTCGGCAAACTCACGGATTGGGTACGAAGCAAGCTCAATAGTGAAAGCTCCATCTGCCACTAATTCACTCCCTCTGACCACACTCTCCTGTGCCCCCCAGCCATCACTGGCCACCCAGATGAAGGAGACATTCATGCGGTTGGCTGCAACTAGAAGCTCCCTGGCGTCCTCACTTCTAGTGAAGAGGATCACGACTTTTGCATTTGATTTCTGTAACAGAGACCTGATCACTGCTTCATAACTGTAGCGGTCCATGGAGCGGCTAACCTTGGCAGACGTTGCGATGCAGATTTGCAAGGCTCTGGCCTCCTGCTGGAAAGCATCAATGCCAGTCTCTCCGTAGTCACCCTCTGAAGCTACAGTTGAGACGTAGGTCCAGTTGAAGTACCGTAGGATCTCAGCCATGGCCTTAGCTTGGTAGAAGTCTGGGGGTACTGTTCGGGCAAAGTAGTCATAGCGCGACTTATCACTAAGCTTAGCGCTAGTCGAGGCATAGCTGATCTGAGGAATCTGGAAAAGCCGCAAGAGATTGGCCACCTGCAAGAAAATGCAGAAGGATTCATGAGATAGATACATGAAAGGAAATATTCTGGCAGTGTTACGCATCCATGCTGAGTAAAACAGAGTGCAGAAATGGCTGCAAGATTAAACGTGCTATTTATGGATCAGATAGCGCTGATTGCAGAACTGATTCACTCCAGATAACAGTAAACAAAATCAACATGTGGATTATGTTCTGTATAATTCTTGTACAAAGGCATTCATATAATGACTCACAGTACTTTCATTTCTTTAGCAAAACACATTAAAACCATTTTTATGAGACATTCAGCCTTGCGAAGGCTTAGCATTTTTCACAGCCCAGACATCATTCAGTAGCTAATAACAGCCCAGTGTGACTTACAGCCATGGGGTTAGTCTTGGCCACCGTCCTATCATGTCTATCATGACGGCGAAACAAGGAAACTTTGAGTCTATCACGTTACACAGTATATCGTTCCTGTTCAAAGAAAAACAAGTTTCTTTAAAATAGCAACTTTACACACAATTTCTAAACCACTTATCCTTCTTAGTCAGGGGGAGCCTATCCCAGCGGTCATTGGGTGGAAGGCAGGAAACACCCTGGACATGTTGCCAGGCCAACACAGGGCAGACACACAGACATATACAATCACACATATTTTGCATGTCTAATTGGCCTGACTGCATGTCTTTGGACAGTGGGAAGAAAACCGGAGCAGCTGGAGGAAATCCACCCAGACATTGGGAGAACATACAAACTCCATGCAGAAAGGACCCTGGTCGCCTGGCCGGGGAACCGAACCCAGGCCCTTCCTGCTGTCTTCGTGTCGCCAGTAACTTTGCATGAGAAGGCAAAAATGCTCTTTAATGTTAGCTAATGTAGAGGGATTTTGTTCCAAGCAATTTTGGAGCATTTCTATAGGTCCATTCATAATTAAATATTCACACAATGTAAAGGGCAGCTGTTCCCATGTGTAAAACTACAGCAATGATATTCACAATCTAATATGGATTCAATCAAATTCAAAATGTCCTTTTTCTAAAATGCTCTTGCACTTTATTTGGTTCCCTGAAATCCATTTATAACATGTGTGCTTTTTTGCACCAACAACAGTCATAATTCATTTTTACATGACCATTTTCCAGCCTCTCTTCATCTCTTAGAATTAAACAGGCTACTTTTGTTACTGTGCCTTTCCTATGTCTTGTCATGACATGCAGTCATAACTTTCTGTTATCATTAATGCCCAAGTGGCTAACGTTGTACAGTGTTTGGCAGAAGGACATGTTGCTATCATTGTTTTTGGTTTCGGCACTTAGCGTTTAATTATAAGTTTAAATTAGATAAACTCATACCTGAACTCAGGCCTCTCATGATGTTGCTAAAAGCCAGGGCTACAGTATCCTGTACTGAGACTGCATTAAGTGAAACTCAGAGACTCTCTATGCCTGCTGTGTGTAACTGTGCTCTACAGTGGAGTGGGCTTCGCCTCAGGCGCTTCTTCAGAAGATCACGCTATAGAAAGGAGGAAAAAAGAACATGTTCTGCTTTTGGCCTTTGGCACTTCATTCACTGCGTTTCTCTGCATTTCTTCACTGCTCACTGACTGCACTCTCAGACAAAAGGCTTTGATTAGAAGCACATGTAGAATTTCAGAGAAGGTAGCAGAATATAGTGAAGATGTAGAAGAAGAAGAGACAAATATAAAAAGAAGTGATTGAAACATCAGTGCTTTTTGACCTTTCATCTTATCTTCGATGTCATTGTAGCTTTGAAGAAGGTTTTGTCTGGAGCAAAAAAAAAAGAAAGTACTTTTGACTGTATAAACATCACATTTTTCAGGAGATATTTTTGAGGACATCAGGTGGACTGAGGGGGATCCTGGTGCAGGGTGGGGGCAGGAATTTGGCAGGAGTGTGCACTGCTTGGTGGTTCCCTTACACAAATACACCCACTAAACTTGGCAATTAACGAACTTCAGGTCCAGAGTTGTGCACCCCTGATAAAGATCAAACCATGCAAGTTTTGGTAGACCATCAAAACTGTCACCATCAGATAAACAGTACTTTCATCTTTGAGAGAGAGGAGAAAATCAAGCTCCACTCTTGCTTCAGATCTGAAAAAATCCACAGGTGTTTCTGTCCATCCTTCCACTGTGAGAAGACAACTCAACACTACGAGTCTGAAAGGATGTGTAGCTGTCAAGAAGCTGTTACTGAGAAAGGGACAAAAGAACAATGGACCAACCAGCCCAGAGTGCAGACCTCAGCATAAATAAATGTGTTTGAGATTTCTTGGATCATGACAAGCAGAAAGTGCAACCAACTTCTAAGACTGAACTTTGTAGGTGTGGAAAAATATCCCTGCAGAGTTCTTTGAAAAGCTGAAAGCAAGTATATCTATAAGAATGCAAGCTGTGGTATATGAACAGTAGATACACTAAACACTGAAAATGTTGGTGTTATATTTAGTTGTTAAGGCTTGTGTGTAATTTTCTGCTAATATATTTATAATTTAATAATTTAATTATAATTTAAATATAATATAATTTTTACCTGAAGCTGAAAAATGAATAACTTGCAACTAATGGCCATTTTGACTGAAAATTAAATAAATGAAGGGCGGTCTCTGACTTTCACACAGTACTATATGTCAGTGTTTCTACACTTACTGTGCACTTTATTTGGAACTCCTGTACACCTTCTCATTCATGCAGTTGTCTAACCAGCCAATCATGTGGCAGCAGTGCAGTGCCTAAAATCATGCAGATACAGGTCAGCAGGAAAATATGCAGGAAGTACATGATGCAGTCATGTCAACACGGACCAGAATCTTATCTTGTGGGATCCATGCCATGAAGAATTGAGGCTGTTCTGAGAGTGAAGGGAGGCCCTACCCAGTAAGAGTATAGTGTTTGGGCTTGCTGAGTGTAGTATAATCATGTTACATTTGCCTAAATCTGTGCTTCATAAATCAGTTCTTAGCTAGTTAATATTACATACGACATAAAAAGAACAAACCTAATGTGGCTTTCACAGAAATTTTAGAGCAATTTCAGATATTTGAGTGCTAATTGACCAAAAACATGTTAAAACAGTTTATGATCTGTAACCTTCATGAAACACAAGCATAAAATATCGCACTGAATCATTCAAATTTAATAAATCATTGAAAATCATCATTAAGTGCTCCTAGAATGACAGCGCCAATATAGGCAGCTTTTCCACTACCTGCTTTCTGTATTTCTTACCGGCCAACATGAAGAGTTCAGCATACATTTTTTATAAGTGTTGCTATAGAAACAGTTGGGAAGGGAATGAAAGGTTGTCTTTGAGAAACAGAGAGGTTAATGTTGAAAAAGTTGGCTTCCCTGGAGGTTCCTCGCCTCTGTAGAGATCAGCTTTACTGAGAGTTTATTGTCACACAACATTATCCTAAAAATCTCCTCTGCTTAAGCGCTGCTGACAGCCCCTATTTGAATAGGCTATGTTTGGAGACAGCTGCCAGGGTAGCTTTCTAAGAGTGAATGAGAGTTGTTTTTCTTCACGCCCATCTCCAAAAACATAAACACTTGGCATGATGCCAGACGAGGAGCTGAGGCTAAAGAGACTGAACGCCATGATTTTTTAAAAAGGTAATCCTTGTTGTCTACAAGAACATTTACAAGGATTGTGTTTTGACTGATTTTAACCCAAGGCATTAAATGAGATACATAATGAGTAATACGTAATATGATTATATACAAAATATTCATTTACAGGGTACTTTCTACTGGGAGGTGTTTGTCCAAAACCTCAACCCCTAAATTTCTTGTGAAAACAACATTTAACATTTTTTTGTCATTTTTTTTTCTTCTAAAGTGAAGTTGAAAGGTAGATTTATCTTGAGTTTAAGTTTTAAATTAAAAAAAAACTTTATTCAACAATTGCTGTCCCATGTTTTCATATCACTATCAAAACACAAAGAGTTTTGGTCTATAGGTGAGCCTTGTAAACCCTGGCATTATAGTCATTTCCCAATAATGTAAAACGTCCAGGAATGTAATCAAATATTGCACTTAACTTTACTCAATAATGTAATAACTTGGCCAATAATGTAAGACAAAGCCTCAACAGATAATCTCATAACATTTTTACTGATGATGTAATACCTTATTACACTATTGGGAATTTATTACACTTTCAAGTTGACCATATGCAACACCTTATTACATTATTGGGAATTAATTATATTTATAAGGTGGTCATTTTATTTTAAATGGATGATGAAATATTTTGTCTGGTAATGTAACAGCAGGTCATTTTGGTCCACATTCTGGGCTATAATCAATATTGAGTTTTTATGTAGTAAGGATATGATATAAATATATATTGTATATAGTATTCAGATATCAGACTTCTCAAGTGTGGATGTGCACTGTAGGAGAAGTTTGTATAAAACAGCCATGTTTAAGTTTTCCACCGTTCATTTTTTGAATGTTTGCTTTTCTCAAGCCTGATATCCACTCAATTGATTAATTGCTGTAACTAAAATAATGTTTCCTGAAATCTATGTAACAATATGTAATGTAACAATACATACGTTTTTTAACAAAATGAACAAATAATTTATTAAATATATTAACCTCTTACAGAGCCAGGGCCCGCCAGCAGGCGCAAAGTTTTATTACACACTTCCATAACCTAAGAATAGCTCAGACAGTTTGCACTGAAGTCCCTGTAGTTACTGAATAATAAGCCTTAGTAGGTAATAAGCCTGGAAGTTCTCAAATCATTATTATAATAGACCCATGTCATTATTGCCAGCTTCATAGAGTTTTTTTTTTTCTTTTTTTTCTAAACAGCATAAATTAAACTACATTTATTTAAATTAATGGATTTACCCATATACAGAACTGTAACTGACGGCACAGAACAAGATCTTCTGTACATCTGGAATATCACAGGAGTATTGCAATTATGCAATTATGAAGCAAAAATAGCCTGCCTAGCCATTTTCAACAGCAGCTCATTCAAAATGTGCACAGCTATTCAGGTTCATGTTTCATTCCACAAACCCGATTCTCACTTTGTGTTTTATACATGGAACCAAATGCACAGGGGTCACTACATATAGGCAATAATTTGGGCTGATCGCTTTACAATAAAACGGGTTTTTCAAGCAGATGAAAGTGTTTCCCTTTACAAAACACAGTTTCTAATACTTCTGTTTTCTAATGAAACAACAAAGTGTGGCCTAATCAAAGCCCATGTGTGAGTTCTTCAGGTGATTCTAATGTGCTTTATAACAGCTTCTTCAGCCAAGAATTTTGTTGTTTCTGAGGGATGGGCTTGTACTGCATTTTGGGAAAAAAAACAATAAAAAATGTGCTAGCATGTCATTTTAAAGTAAAACACATCATATATTAGTTTGCTATTTGATTTGATGTCTTTTGCTTTTATGCTAAATACTGTCATAATTTACATAAAATTATGAATACTTTATATATAAAGTATAATGTGCTTTATCAGTCCAACAAATTAGGTTCACTCAGCAAGTCTTAATATAGAACTTCCTCTGTGTAGTGATCCTAAGCGATAGTTATTTATTTATTTATTTATTTATTTATTTATTTATTTTTGTTTCAAGTGACACCGTTTTGAAATGCTGTTCTTGTATCTCCAGAGGGGATCACTGTCAGCCCTCTGTTTGTGTTCCAGTAAAATCTGAATGGTTTACTGTTTTTGTCTATCTGTTGTCATGCAATATAACAGCATTGTCCAGACCAGGCATCTGAACAATAACATCAGTACTAACTTGTTTCACTGTTTCACTAGTGTCTCTAGTGGTTTATTTAAATTTGTAACATTTGTGGTGTTTTCAGTCAGATATGAGGCATAATTCAATATTCAGACCCCCAAATACACACTTACTCACACTCAGAGTAACAGTTCTGACACCATGTCAACATCTTGTGGTATGAACCGAAATCAGAGCCAGTCTTATAAGTATTAAAAGTGGAGTGTCTTCCTGAAAGAAGAGTTATTTCTTGTAATCCCATAATGCACCATAATAAATATTACTCTAATAATATAACTTCATAATATAACTTCTCTGAGTACTAGTAGCGATCCCAGCTACAACAGCAGTGTCTCCACAGACCTCTCTTCTGACCTGATACAGATGTAAGTGAGCTCTTCTCACGTGTGCAGTCGAACTCAGCAGTTATAGTGGACTGGAGGTTTGACGTTTATAGTGTTTATGCAATGAAATCTGCTGTTGCACAGTAATGACCAAACCTGTATGACATAGTGTCCAAAATCGCTCATTACCATCACAAATTCTGTTCTGCATAGCGATCCAGATTTTCAGATGTGGGTTATAGTGATTGGGGGACCATTTCAGACACAGCATTAGTCTCAATGATGCTCCCCTTGTTTTATGCTGGGTTGATTTCTGTGTACACCAGAGGAGCATTAAAGGAGGTATTTGGGAGCTGCTCCTGGCTGGGTTTCCTGAAAGCATCTTAGCACAGACATGATATATATGGTAGAGAGAGGATCACAGTGGACACTCTCTCTCTAAGTTAAGATGATTTAACACTAGATGCTTTTGGGAAACTGGGCCCTTAAAAGTATCACCCACTTGGAAAAAAAACAAAGAAAAAAAATCCCCAAAATGTAATAAGTATTACATATGGTCAAGCTAAAATATGTAGTAAATTCCCAA
>JAILXH010043949.1:0-10595 GCA_023558415.1 Piaractus mesopotamicus
CTATCTATCTATCTATCTATCTATCTATCCATCTATCTATCTATTTATCTATTTATCTATCTATGTATACATACATACATATATATGTAATGATATGCTTAAATTTGCATGCATAAAACATGATACCCATATGTTTAATACTGAAATGCTTCATTATCTTCAGCGCTACTTTCCAAAACTGCTGCAGTAAATTTAGCAGCTGTAAGAGAGAACAAGGAAAAAGGAAAATATGTGCTTTTGCCTCCATATAATTACCTGGATAAAGTATGCCCAGCATCAAAGTAACCAGACAATGAAAGTCAAATGACCTTGATTTAATACATTGCTTTAAAAAAAAGATTTTTTTCCTTCCCAGGTTCCTCCCACATATACATTGAGAGATAACAATAGAATGAATTATACTTAGCACTACAAACAGGCTTAATTTGAATATTTTAGTCATATTCTACGCTTTCTCTTTATTGCTTTCTGACTAAAGTAAGATTGGAATGCAAAGCAAAGGCTTCCCAAAGGAAAAACAACTTCTAGCCTTAATAGTGGTCTCTTTATCTGACTGTCAAGGTTCCTGAAACACAGCTTTATAAACTGGAAGCTGCTGTGCCACTATAATTGGTGCAAGGAATTTGTTGCAGGGTGTTTATGCAAGCTAGCATCTAGAAGCAAGGTCCACCAATTACAGTGATGGAGCAGCTGTAGTTCTGGCATTTGGTGCTTTACAGTGACAGTCCTCTAGATCTTTGTGATGTCATGAAATTTGCATATGTCACAGTATTTCACAGAAATACTGGCAGGTCGGATTATACAGTCAACTGATCACCAAACAGTGACCCGAATGCAAGCAGCAACACAGAGCTGTGCAGGAGCTATATTGGCCCATGCAGCCAAACCGTTAAGTGATGTTGCTAAATATAACTATGGGGCACTATGAATTAGGCTACCATTTGATCACTGCAGCTTACAACACGAGACGAACAGAATGAGTCGATATCATTTGAGGCCATCAGTGAACTGAACTGTAAATTCCTGAGAAGAGCCCTGATGGCACCATCACTGATGACTTGAAAACCAGTTGGTCCAAAAATAAAAGCATGACTGATTTCTACTGCTATGATCATCGAGAATGTTCCATAGCATGAAGTTTCCTGAGATCAAAGTAAAAGCAGAGGTCAAACAGCCATGCTTAAATGTATGATTGCGACAGATTGCATTGTTAGACCTCAGTGGATAAACTTAATTTGCCTGTCTTTCTTGTTTTTTAGCATGCACACAAAATGTAGATAATACTTTATTTTCTACCTGACTGAAACGTACCACTTATGTTCACAGTCAGTGGTGTTGTTTAGGATGTTTAGAAGACCTTGAGAAAAGTTTTTTCTTACTTAATTTGTCTCACCCACTGGAAATCAAAATGTGATTGGTAGATTATCTGTCATTTGTGTATTATATTGACAGTTATTCTGACGTATAAGGCTTTCTGTCTAGCTCCTGAAGACCTTACCAATAGCAGAGAACTCTTGACTGTATTTACGTAGCGTAAAAAAAAAATCCTGACCAGACAGTTTCCTGTTCGTCATTTTGAGATTTTTACCTTTGTGTTTCCAGACGAAACCTAACAATTAACAAAGGATGAAGTACTGCTACAATCTTTGTAGAGATTAAATACAACACACATTATGACTCTATTAAATAAAAACGATCTAAAAATGACAGACATGTATTTTTTGGTTCCCCAAAATCATTAGGCCTGTTTTGAAGGCCTAGAAGGCCTTAAGAGCTTCCCACTGGTAACAATACACTTTCTAGAATTTGCTGCTTTGGCATATTTTCTAATTACACAGATATATTCTCCTATTATGAATTATTAGGCCTCCTATTCTAATTCTAGTTAGATTCCCATGAGTCAGTACGGCAGCATTTGCACACAAGATACCAGTGTGCATATGAGCTATGAAGAAAAAAGATAAAAGGAGAGTGTTGAAAACAGTGCAGTAATCCAGCTTGATAAAAAATAAATGTCATCATGAAATAAAAGTGTTATGCAAACCATGTGCATCTCTATTGTGAAGTTCTTCTCGCTTCCTTTTTTTTTTTTGACATTTTGCTGAAAGAGCATTTCTCATGTGTTGCTGTGCTGTGAAAATGCAATGGAAAGCATGGAAAAAAATTCCACATCCAGACCATTGTCCATGTTTGGTGTTTTTTATGCTGGACATTTGTTGGAAATGCTGACAACTGATCCTGAAATTTGGCAAGAGACATTGTCTCATTTCATTTTATTTTAACATAAAAATGAGGGGAACACACTGTTCACACCACCTGACCCATTACACAATATGACCACAAAAGGAGACCATTAATAATTACTGAGTTTAGATGTTTCAGCTACACCCATTGCGATAAGGTGTATAGTAATTTAATATAAACATAGTCATGCAACTTCCATAAACAAAATTAGTAGAAGAATGTGTCATACTGACGAGCTCAGTGACTTTAAATGTGGTACTGTAATAGAATGCGTCTTTTGCCACAAGTCAGTTGGTGAAATTTCTGCCCTGCTTGATCTTCCCTAGTCAACTGTAAGAGCTTTTATTGTGAAATAGTCTAAAAGCAATAACAGCTCAGCCATGAAGCAGTAGCATTGCCTATCCTCTGGTATATCTAAAACTTCCAGAAGGCCTAGAATGACATATTTTCTCATGTAATTATTCCTTTCAAGAACTGAGCTTTTAAATTTTGTTTCCATCCAAAACTTGAATGAATCAAAAGTAGTACTATAATACTTGCAGAGTTTAAAAACAAGCAAGATTCTGCTGACAGGCATTACAGTATTTTATTTACAGATGTATTTTTAGTTCCCCACTGCCTGCGTTACCCTCAGGAGATGATCCTTTTGTGAAGTTGCTTGAACCCTTCCATTAGATGTGACAGCACAATGGCCAATGGGATGCTTAGAGTGTTCAATTCAAAATGGCAAAGTAGAAATCAAGATTAAGGTTCGAGTAAAACATGTTCTAGTGTACACAAAATGTTAATGAGAGACACTAGACACGTGTACAGATGAACCAGAGATGGGGCTTGAGCTCCTGACATGTTGCCCTTGGACAGTACAAGAGCCCTATGCGCCAGAGTGAATTATAATTGTATCTTGTATTGCCTTTGTTTCATATCAGTCAGTCCCTGGCCTATAATGGATGCACACAACACCACAGAGGGGGTGACGTATCCCACAGAGTGGATAATCAGCAGAGTCGGGAGAATTTCCAGCGGGCCAGTAGTGTTTTGGGCTGGTTACTGTTAACTAATGTTTAAAGACATGCATATAAGCCCCAGAATGCTCTGCCAAACTGTAAAATTTGACATTCAAACATACACATGTATTAATTTAGGGGTCAAACCAGTGCCCCCACCCACCACCTCAAATGGTACAGCCCCAGTTTGCTTTATGATGGTGGCTAGAGATTAGATGAAGGTAGCTTCATTCTCATTCTCATTTTCAGTTCTACTTTTAATGATGTAACAGTTACATTCAGAAGCCTGTACAGGTGCTAGCGTGTACCTGCTGCACTATTAACACTAGACACATACAACAGAGCAGTAGTCCATAATAGTGTTCAAGAATTGTGGAAACTTTGTTTAAAACACTTGTACAGAGCCCCACTTGTGACATCCCTTCTTAATAAAAATAATATTGCCACAACTCACTAAGCCATGGGAATAAGATCCTACTGTGTTGTTGCCACACATTGTTTTCATTGACAGGATGTCACTGGATAACACTAGATAATGGTGGATAACACAACCCCCACTGGAGATTGAGGTTCAGTTCCTAGCTTTGAAATGCACATATTTACCATACTACTACAAAGAAAAATTTAGCAATATGAAAGTTAGCTTTCATTTAAATTCAGTCGTTTTTTTTCACTTGAGCCCCTCAGGGACCTGAGAGACACTGAACCATTATTGTAAATTACTGACAATTTTCTGTACTGAACATGATGTTTTCATTATTATAACAACCAGAGTGCCAAGAACTGAAGCGAACCTTAACTTTAAAATGATCAAATCACACAGTCATTTAATTTTTTATTTACTCAGATTACTCAATTTTTTTACTTAAAAATTTAACTAGTGGGGTACAAACCTACACTCTAAGTGAGAACATCTCTAAAACTTTTATCATCTGTATGAAGACAAAAATATTGTCAAATTTGTCTTTAGGATGCTAAAGAAGTGATATTGTGAACAGTAAATGCTTCATTAGACGTAAAGTTAAATTACCTTTTATTAGTCCCACAGTGGGGAAATTTCACCTCTGTACTTGTACTTGGCAGCATTTCCATTCGATCCTGACCAATTGCCCAGTTCGGGCTGAAAAGTCCAAAATGTAAATATGTCTTAGTAGTACTAGTATAGGCTAAAAATATAATATAAATGAAAATGCAGTCTCACTTTGCTCTGCAGTTACACAGTAACTCCAGTGACGAGCTACTACCGGCCATAACACAGCAACAGAACAAGCAACTAGACAGGGTTTTTATCACTGCTGGAGACTTCAACCATGTTAAACTTAGGACTGTACTTCCAGAATTTCATCAACATGTTAATTTTCCAGCTAGAGGTGAAAACACACTGGACCATGTATATTCAAACATTAAAGATGCTTACAAAGCCTCACCCGCCCCCCACTTGGGGCAATCAGATCAAATCTCTCTGTTTCTTACCCCTGCTTACAGACTCCTCTATAAGTCAGACCATCTGTCAGGACAGTGTCATTAAGGGATGCAGCCTATGGGACAGTTCACAGGCAGAAAATCGAGGACCACTTTACCAACAATAATCTACGCCATGGGTGGCAAGGCATCCAGATCCTTATCAATGGCAACAGCAGCAACATGAACCTCTCTGCTGGTGATGCCACATTACCTGATGAGCGTATAATAAAAAAACAATTAAAGCACAGCCCACAGGATCAGATTGACCATGATGGTGTTTCATAGTGTGAACCCCAAGAAATCAGCAGGTCCCAATGGGATTCATGGTGCTGAAAGACTGGACTGGCACGGGTATTTACCAGCATCTATAATATATATATGATACAGGCTATTGTCCCTATTGAGACTGCCACTATTGTGCCGATACCAAAGAAAACATCCACCAAAAGCCTCAATGACTCCTGTCTAGTTGCACTCACCCCGATCACCCTAAAGTGCTTTGCGAAACTGGTACAGACATATAGCAGAAACATTATGTCAGTGACCCTTGATCCTCATCAGTACACATACTGTGGCAGTAGATCTATGGAGGATGCAATCATCACTGCTCTTCACACCACGTTAACCCATCTTGGACACCCTGAAACATATATCTGGATGCTGTTTATAGATTACAGTGCAGCATTCAACGCAATAATCCCCACTGTCCTCAGTCAGAAAGTCCTATCACTGTGTTCCTGTCCACAATACTAACACCATCGTTGAGTATATGGACAACACCACAGTGATACGGTTGATCTCTAATAACGACAAGTCTGCCTACAGAGAGGAAGTAGAGCACTACAGTTACATGATGTTCAGACCACTGCTTAATTCTCAATACTAGCAATATCAAGGAGCTCATCGTCAACTTCAGGAACGGTGTATACATTCTACTCTTCATCAGTGGTCACTTGGCAGAAAGCATGTCAAGTTTCAAGCTCCTAGGTGTCCAGATAACAGAGGATTTATCATGGACTGTCAACCCCACAGCACTGGCAAAGAAAGCACAACAACAGCTACTTTCTGAAATTACTCAAGAAAATAAATCATAGCAGGCAGCATTGAGAGCATCCTCTGCATTTCAACTTGGTACACCAGCTGCACCATCATGGAGAGACATGCCCTGCAATGGGTCATCAACAGAGCCATCGGAGTCTAGCTACTATCTACAACCATCAGCAGTGACTTAACACAGCACCTGTACTGCCAGACTGAGAAAAAGGATTCACTCTAAAACAATAAACCTCCTGAACCAGACCCCCAGATCTATATTGTCAGACTGAACATCCATAAACATTGCTGGTCTGAATGCCCACACACTACACCTTCATACTTTTCTACTCATAGCCCACTATCCGTTTTAGAACTCACACATCAACATTTGAGACTTTGCACACATTTACATTCAAAGATGTCACTATATGTACATACAATTACACTACTTTTTATGTAGCTTTTGCATAGCTTTTATGTAGTGTTTGAAATTGTGTTACTAATTATTAAAGTAACTTGGCTGGGCACACTGAATCTCGCTGTACTTGTACAATGATGATAAAGTATTTGTATTTGTATTCATATTGCCGTTTTCCATCTACTGCAAACATGTGAATGCAGCATAAGACAGCAAATCGGTTTATACAAACTGAGCAGTTGCCACTCATATCATACTGACCTTCTTTTAAATAAGCTTATTCTCAAATATCCTTTATATATGGAATTTAAAATTAAAGGGGTAGAATATTCCATGGCAGAACCACCAGAACAACCAGGTTCAAACAGCCTTTTGTTCCTGCTGCCATAAATATATTCATGTAGTTTCATGTTTTTTGTATACTTTGTGTGTGGGGGTTACTTTGCATAGTTCTGTTTTTAGCATGTATGTTTGGATGTGTGTATATGTTCTTGCACCAAAACTGAATTTCCTATATGGATAATACAGTTGACTTGACTTGATTATGAACAAGTATAGATTCACTGGTCAAAATAAAATGTTGCAGACAAATATCCAATGTCGGGATAAAATCATAAGAGTCTTGCTGGAGTTGTGTCACGCACACATCACCTCAATTATTTAGTGTGAGGTGGTCAGAATGGCTGTCTTAAGTCAGTCTTTTTCTCGTCTTGATGCTACGACAAAATGAACCGTTTTAAGTGTTGGCTCATGCAAATAGTAAGGTGCCAGGGGTGCGCGTGAGAGCGAGCGGGCAAGCACATGCACGCAGGTTGGGGGGGGGTTGACAAGGGAGAAAATGCATGCCTGAGTGCCTGAAAGCTCTGTAAAAAAAGGCAAATCTGCTCCACTTTAAAACAATACTCATATTAATCTAAAAATTTAAGCTGGCTTTTTTAAGATTTCAGGTTCACTGAGCCTTTAACAGTAATGTCAGGAAATGTGCAGAGGACTTTAAGAATAGCATTATTGAAGAAGCATTAATGTTGTTTTTTTTTGTTTTTTTTTTGTTTTTTTTTTCATTTTTTGGCTCTCTGTTATGGTGGTTTCTTATTTTGTTTGTTTTTTTATGGTTTAGTTCATAACACCCAATAAACAATGCTGAATTGCTGCATGTTTTGTTGATGTGTAAATCTTTATGTTAAATAAAAAAGTAACTGCACATTTTACAGGTTAATTAATAAAATGCTAGGTGGTGATGTGCTAGAACATACAGTTCTACAGTGAACT
The DNA here is from genome assembly GCA_023558415.1 of Piaractus mesopotamicus. Lineage (NCBI taxonomy): Eukaryota > Metazoa > Chordata > Actinopteri > Characiformes > Serrasalmidae > Piaractus > Piaractus mesopotamicus. Next base: position 7,435 of record JAILXH010043949.1, read on the forward strand.
GGGCTGAGCCCCAGATTTTTACATGCTCAGCCAAAGTATCTTCCTATTTGTACCATTATAGAGTGAAGAAGGAAAAGGGTTTCTCTGCTTGTAAATTTCCACCAGGTGCATGATGAGTAATAATCTCAAAAATTAAGCTGCAGTTTAGTGACACTGCAAGATCCTCAGTCTTTGCAAAATCATAGTCTGTGACTGTCTTTAGGTGTGAGAAGGTGTCAGACTTTAGTCTTTTAAGTCTTTTCAATGTATTTTAAAGTTTTCTAGTGTATGGTTAGCATGAGTTATTATTATGAGATACTATGTCAAATTATGAGAAACTTTCTCCACATTATGGTATCTCATTATTAGAAGGAAATCATAATTATAAAACAGAATCTCATAATGAGACAAGACACAAATATGAAATATTATGACTTATAATCTCATTATGAGGTAGCATGTCATAATTATGAGATTATAAATTATAATTATGAGATAGAATCTCATTATGAGCTAGCAAGTCATAATTATGAGATTATAAATTAAAATTATGAGATATTATCTCATTATTATGAGATAGCAAGTCATAATTATAAGATTATAAATTATAATTATGAGATATTATCTCATTATTATGAGATGGTGAGTCATTAATGTGGGATACTGAGTCATAATTGTGAGATACTGGGTCATAATTTTGAAAAAGTAAGTCACATTAAGCTTTTCCTATTTTCCGATTATCATAATTATGTGATTACAAGTCACAATTGTGCAATAGTATTGCATTGTTATGATTTTGGAAGTCATAAGAGATGCTAAGTCTTTATTATGAGATAGTATCTCATTATTATGGTATAGTAAATGACTACATTTTTAGTGGTGGAAACAGTTTAAAGAACATCCATGTAATGTAAAGGCTCTATACCAATGAAAGGTTCCCATAATCTTATATCCAAGCTAAGAACCATTTAGAAACCTTTACTTTTCCAAATGCACTATGCCTGTATTCTTGAATATGTACAATGCAGAAGGGACAAACACATACCCCAGAGAAAAGAGGAAGCAAGGCAGGATTATGTACATTGGATACACTGATTTTCTTGGAAGCCTTTGAAATGACATGGTTGAAGGCGCAGGTGCATTATTTGTGGAGGTTCAGCTGTAGCTTTCGTTCCTACTTTCCTTCCACTTTCTTCTATCCTTAAATTATGGTCCACCTACTCCTACCATATTTTCTTCTATGCTCTTATTCTGAGCCCTCGCTCACTGGAATCTTGCTGCGTATGCAAGCTCCCCACAATCTGGACATTGTTCACACTAAACATACATCAGCTGGAGCCTATTCCAACACACATACATAGTCAGTCAGTCATACACAACTAGGGGTAATTTAGCATCTCCAATTAACCTGACTGCACGTCTTTGGAATGCGGGTGGAAACTGGAGCAACTTCACACAGAGCGGACCCTGTTCACCCAGGTGGGGAATCGAGCCCAGGCCCTTCTTGCTATGAGGTGACAGAGCTACCCACTGCGCAACCATGGTGCACCTCACACTAAACGTTTCCGTTGAATTTAACACAGCGTGTTGCTTTATTGCTGCCATTTTTATTACTGAATTCATTATGAAATTATTAACCTGTAGACCGGCATTGATCTCTAGACCAGCAGATATATTTGGCTGGTTAGATGAACGAAAGAGAAGTTGAATCGCCATCTCTCTGCTTCTGAATCCAGCATAGTCTTCTCCATAGCAACAAGACTATTAATATGCCCTACTATTAATAGTGCCATTTAAAGTCAAATCCAGTCATTCATAACATGCATATTTTCATATGTAGAAGAGGTTATACATTATACATCAGAAAGTATAGTCACATGAATAGAATCAGATTTGTGCCAAAAACAGTGAGAAGGCTTTATCCATAAAAGAGATCACATCCTTTCTATTACTCACAGATTGGTGTTGTGGGTGGTGCTGTACTTCTCTGTAACGTGTAGTTGTAAGAGGCAAAGTCAGTGAATCAGGTTGTTGTGGTCTGTGTCATAAATATCTGTAGAGTGCAGTTATAAGAGGTGGAGTCAGTTAATCAGTAGGTTGGTGTTATGATTCTTTAGGAAACTTTAAATAGGCAGAAATGTTTTTTTTTGTTTTTTTTCCTGGAGAGTAGTGGCATTCTCCATGCTATCATTCCATAAATACTATTCATGTTCAGTGTTTGTTTGGTCAGTGTAATTGTTTATGTTAATTGGTTTCTCTTTATCTATTTTTAAATAAAGGTCTGATCACATTTTAGGTCACATTTAGAATTTAGGTCACATGTAGAAATTCACAAAATGATAAAGCGATCGCAAACTTTCAAGCAGTACTGTATATGCTCTGAGATTGCACAAACCTTGCACAGCCTTTTCAGTGTACTTTATTTGTTTAGTTCTGCTTCCCTCATTTTCTTTATCAGCAGTCATTTTTTGTCCACAGGGCTCCTTTTAACTGGATATTTATGATTGTTGGACTATTATGGATTAGCCTAATATACAAGAATACTCAGTTTTTAACACAGTCTTTAGTCATCATTTTACATATTAATTAGGGATGTCCAGATTCATTTTATTGCCTCCTGGTCTGATCCGAGTCTTAATATTGAGTATTCAGCCAATATTGAGTCTGATCTGTTGTTTGTGTTTTCTGGAATAATAAGTTTTGTTTTGTAGCCTACTTTTCCAAAATTACCATGTAGTGTGTGTAATACCAGCAATGACCAAATTGAATTGAGTGATCCGATTACCAGTTACTGAATATATTCTGCACTGAAATCACATCATTTTTAAAGTGAATTAGTGGGTTGATGTCGTGGGTGGTGTTATAGTTAGCTGTAGAATGTCGTTATAAGAGGCGGAGTCAGTGAATCAGCAGGCTGTTGTGGTTAGTGCAATAATTATCTATAAAGTGTAATTAAAAGCAGGGTTCAATTTATGGGGGGATACAAGGGGATGGCATCCCATTCGTCAAAAAAAAAGAGACAAAAATCACCCCTTTCGAAAAATGACGTCCACATTGTTTTCATCCCCCTTGGATGAATATATGACTGAACTATGAACTATGAACTATGTCTGTTATCAATATTTTCATTCTATCTATGTGTGAGATTTACACATTAAGTGAGTTCTTCATTTCAAAAAACA
>JAILXH010043950.1:0-12029 GCA_023558415.1 Piaractus mesopotamicus
AACATGCAGACTCCACACAGAAATGACCCTGGTCGCCCGGCCGGGAATCAAACCCAGGCCATTCTTGCTGTGAGGCAACAGCGCTACCCACTGCGCCACCGTGCTGCCACAGTAGTCTGACCACGGTGTTAATTAATCGAGGTTAGCAGTTCAATTCCAGGGGTTTTTACTGAAGGATTCACTACAAAACAGCAACATAGAAAGTCAAATCATTGTATTGTTTTTAAAGCATCCTTTTTCAGAGCTGGAAGAATTCCGGATGGATTCTGGAAATGTACAGATATGTGGTTGTTAAAGTAATATATATTTAAGAAGCTAAGATCCGAAATCTACAGGAAAAGACCAGAAAGAAAATTTCAATCAAGAATATTAATATCTAAATATTCTCTGTTTTACTGCACTCCCAAATGCAGATCACATTGAATCATTTTCTGGCCCTGGTCCAGTACTTGATACAGTTTAAGGGAAATGTGTGATGATTTAGGCACGTGTAGCGCACAACGCTGGCTCTAAGCTTCCATTTACTTGTTAGCTGCATTAGCTGCATTAGCTTCAAACATGTCTTGGAAAATTGTGTAAATGTTAATTGGCAAGCTTTTATTTTGATGGTCAAAATGAAATATGCTTGTCGCTCATTATGCCTTATTTTAAAGGAAAAGTATTTATTTGCAGAGATTTGGTCTGGACTGTCTTTTCTGAGTCATTTCTGCGACTTGTCGTTTATGTTTGTCTGATTGCCAAGGGTTGAGTAGTGTCTTTCAGCAGTGATCCCAGCTGAGTGAGTTTTAGACAATGTCAGTAAATTACAATTTTTTTAAAGGCTACTGTGGTGTATATCATTTAGGTACTGTATGTCAGCGTTATTTTGTAATTGACAGTGATTAAATGTCTTTGCTAAACTCATGCCAAAGGTCAAAGCGTACATATATGTAATAGTTAGGTTAAGTTTTAACTTAAACAGTATTTTGTATATATATTTGAATTGTATTATGTAGCCGTAAAAAAGTGAAAGGCAAATAGGAAGATGACATTGGAACCGGCTGCTTTAGCACTTCCATTTGTCATTAAACACCACCATACATTTTAAACAACATAATCCATATCTGAAATGTTTTCATAGATTATTCGAAATACAAACTTCATGAGAATCACAAGGCTTCATGAGAATTAAAACTGAGGAATTTTCCTTACTTTTTAAAATAAGAGTTTCATGTAGTGTGTAAACATTGTTGAAGTTGCAAACCGTATCATTCACTCTTCAGTCCAGTCAGTCCATATAAGGAAACTAAGCTACAAAAAAGGCATTTTTAATTCACTGTTTTTATTCAGCCTACAGCAGTTTCACCCTGCCATTGACACTGAACGTATAAGGAGTGTTTCAGCCTGGACTGAAATAAGGCACAAGACTGGGCAGCCAATCAGAACAGAGCTCATTTAGATGCACATATATGTCTTAAATGCACAGTAACAAATAGTCAGGCTGGCTGTGTAATTCTAATGGAAAAAAGGTTGGAAAATGGAAATGTAAAAATTCCTAAAATGACTTCTTGGTGCATAAAACTACAAAACTACACAAATGTCATGAGTTGACCTCATAAAAAAAAAAATGTAAGAAAAATGTAGGACGTGGGTGCTCCTGACATCAGTGTGCATTACATGTTACAGTGATTCACCCATATACTCAACTTTAATTCTAGAGGGGAAAAAGGAAGCAGCCAAACTCCGGACAAAAACCTTTATAAAAAGATTTGCAGTCTTTCTCTGTGTAGTAATTAGACGACTGCTAACACATTTAATCAAGAAATAGAAGTTACACATTCATATTTTTGTAACAAAGCTGTGACCTGACAGTTAATAAAAGCCATATGAATGTATTATTACATTTTCATATGTACAAAAATATACATGCAACTCATTTTTGCTCCAAAGCTGTAATATATAATAATATTAATAAAATATATTACTACAGTCATATAATATACAGAAAAAAATTTTTCACTTTCACAGTTTTGCAAAAAAACTAATATATAATAAAAGCTGCCATTATTAATATATTATTATAAATCCATGCAATATACAGAAATATGTTTTTAAAACTTTCACATAAAAAAAAACAAAAGCAGGCGTTTTTAATTTATTATTATGTATTCTTATACGGAAATACTATTCTATGGGGGACTTTTAAAAGACATGCAAATTGGGTTTGCTGTTATTAGAGGACAAAATAAGAATCATTTTTCTTTATCATCAATCCTAAATGTTTTTAAACAAATCCTCATACTAGGCCTGTATTTTGGCGGGGGTTTTCCCATGATCCAAGTGTGGCGGATGTCACGTGAGCTGTCGTGGCTGCTGTGTTGTTTCTCTACAGTATAAACAGCTGTGATGTTAATGTTTCACATGCGGCTTAGAGGAACAGTGGACGGGGATTTTACAGCAGCAGCTCGACAGTGTTCATGAACCGCGTCTTTAATAGTAGAGATGGCCGCCGCAGTCGTGTTACAGACGCAGATTTCTGCGATAATGGACGTGCTGACAAAAGCAGCGGTGGCAGAAATCAGTCAGCTCATTCAGGACGACAGTGTTGTTTTACATCTGGAGATAAAGCGGAGAGAGGAGGAGATTGAAGGGCTGAAAAAACGTCTACATGTTACCGAGAAAGAGCTGAAGAAAGCGCAGGCCGCTCCTGACCGATGTTCAGTCGGAGTTCAGGTCGAAATGGCTGAAATCACCGAGACAGGTTGGTGTCTAAAAAAGCTCTGGCTGGGTCTCAGTCTGCTTACTAACGTTACCGCGCTACATTTTCAAAATGATAAAGTCCCTGACTGGCTTCTAGAAGACAGCTAGCTAACTACTAATTTGACGTGCCTTTTAGTACAACATGTTCTGTTTGAAACGCAGGCTATCCCTGCTGGAAAAAGACCATTGGCCTTATGGTTACCATTGAAGACCACTGTCTTTTTTTCTCCCCTTACTGGCCTTACTGGTCATAAGCAGTCCCTGACTGGCTGCCAGAAGAGTTCCCCCTTAATGCATAAACAACAGTGTTCCAAGGTTGTTGTTTTAGTTTTACTGCATCCTTATAATGTGTTTCCTTAGAAAGAATAAAGGGCCAATAGCGTACATTTTTTTTAGTTCAGTTTTTTTTTTTTTTTTTGTTTTTGTTTTTTGTTTTTTAGAATCAGAAACTTTATTCGCCAAGTACCAGGTGTACTTTAAATTAAATCCAGTAAAATAAATATAGAAAAAGGTATGTTTTTTTACATATAAACATAAAATAGGCAGTATACAAACAACCTGCAAGTAAAAGGATGTAGAATGAGAGATAAGTATAGCTACAATCAAGTACTGAAGATACATAAATACAGTATGTGCAGGTGAGAAAATTGAGCAGCAGATATAAATGTAAATATAAACATATAAAGAATGTATATTGCAACACGTTAAAGTGCATATGTGCACTGACTACTGTAGAAGAAAGTGGGAAAGGTGCTTATTCAGTAAGATTATAGTGTGGGACAGACAGTAGTTTATCTGTATTACAAAATGTGAGAAGAATCTTTGTCACATCTTTTCTGAGCTCCATTTATGATGTTTGCGCGGTGTTACGTACCAAAACCAGCCGTAATTCATTATTACATTATCATTTTTCATCCTCTCTGGATGCCTTAGAAGGCTGTTTTTTGTATTCAGACGGGACTAGTTTTACTTGGGGAGGTAGGCTAATGCAGTTTTACCACAGGTAATCTGTAATGTTTGTGAATGATTTACACATAGAAAACATGCAAAAACATTTTAATTGTTATTTCATTTGCCCTTTCAAGCTATATAGCTGTCTTAGGTAAAAGCAATGTATCAATTGCATAATCATTGGAAATTTACAGTCAGTGTCACCACATAAAATCTTTTTTTCAATCATTTTGCATACTGTAATGTTCTGAGTCATGCACTTGAGGCAGGACAATATATACCAGCTTGATTTGAGCCATAGAGAACACAAGTAAGTGCTTCTTTGAGTGCCTCCATACTGAGAAAATGTGAAAGTTCAGTTTGCACAGGATATAATCTAAGTTTTACAGACATGTTAGGTTACACAGCATGTCATTTACATGTAAGATGGAGTTATTTCTAAAGTTTGTTTTATAGTAGCTAAAACGCAGCAGAATCCTTCCTGATGCAGAAGCATGCAGTGCATATAAATGACTGACATGGTGGATTCAGACATGCATTACCCTGCGTCCCCATGGAAAATGAATCCTGTCTGAATATAGTACTTAAGACTGATATATGAAAATGACCTCTGTACTGATTGGCTGCTCTGTTTTGCAAGCAGTAACTGAAACACTCCCTATAACTTCAGCCTGAATGGGTGGAGCTAAACTGTTTTAGACTAGATACGCAGATACATTTTCAGTTTTGTTGTTTCGGCATGAGACATTATTTCTGACCAGTAAGTGTAGTGTTCCTAGGTCATTCTTTAGTACATTCACCCATAAACCTTTAAGCTTTTTTTTCAGTCTTCTTTTTAGAATTACCCCACAGTGATCATTTAATCAAAGTCAATCTTTCCCTCTTCATCTAGGAGATTCAATGGCCCACAGAAAGGAATCCTCACCTGGAAGCCATCTTCAAATGTTTAATACGAGTTTAGTGCAAGAACTGAAAGAAGAGAAACCACAGTTGTCTCACAAAATGGTACCACCATCCCAAAACATAGTGGAAGAACCAAACCCAGCTCAGGCTTATGCAACAAAGCCAAGCAAACAACAAGACCAGGCATGTGATGAAGATGAGTTTAGCGGTCTGGAGTTTGAAATGAAGATTGAGCAAGTGGAGGAGCTTGTGGATCAGGAGCTCAACCTGCCGAGAGTGGATTACAGGATGGTGCAGCCAGACGCTGCATCTGACGATAAGACAGACCAGAGAGATGCTCAGCTGTGGTCACCTGTTGAAGATGATGGAGCAGATGATTTTGGTGTGCCTGGTGGCTGTTCTGGGTTAGAGCAATACCAACAGCTTCCAACAGAACAATGTATAGAACCTGTGTTGAAGGTTCCTCAGAACTCTGAGAGCATTGCAAACAAACCCATTGACTCCTTTGGTCCTACACATGTTAGAATGGAGAGAGAGGTGTGTTATGAAGGTGGAACATTATCAAATGATGCTCAGTATGGGCAGCTAGGTAACACTCTAAATCATGTGACACCACAAAGACAACAAGGTCAGAGCTCCTCCCATTCACCACCAAACGCCAATGCAAAGCACAGACATTCATTCGGTACAGTTCACCGCCCACAAACACACTTACCTACCAACACTCACCCACTAGCAAACATGCTTCCTCTGCGGGGAAGAGCACCAGCAAGCCACGCAGGCTCAAAACCTTTCCGTTGTGAGGAATGTGGGAAAGGCTTTACACAGAGGACCCGACTGATAACGCACAAGCGAATCCACACGGGAGAGAAACCGTACCACTGCCAGCTCTGTGGTAAAATGTTCTCTAGACAGGATAACTGCCTAAGACATGTACGCCTCCACAGTGGACAGAGATGGTAAAGCCCCCAAGGCTGTGCTTCCAACCATTTAAATTACTTTAAAGGGGAATTCTTCTGGGGTTGCACTGATACCATATCGGTATCAGTGCCAATACTGGCACTTAAACACAATATCGGTAATGGTAAAAGAGAATACTGATACCATAAAACAAGGAAATGCTGACACACGCCCTACTGAGAGACATGCAAGCACGCTAGTAGATAGAAAATCTTTAACTCTAGTATTTCAAGGGAGACAATAGTAGTGGGTGATATACTGGTTGTGTTCAATAGTCCCACCTGCGATGCACCTCGGTTGGTCAGCTGCATCTGACAACACCATGGTCTCACGGGCCGGTGCTTCCGTCAAGCTGAGAAATCAGCTAAAAACAGCTGCTGCTGATAGACTCTAATACTGATTATGTAATATGCACAAACTCCAGCAGAGCGTGTTGCTCGTAGATGTAGTGCAAGTGTACAGGGCACATGTATGAGACTTTGAGAGAAATGAGAAATTCAGGTGTGAATGAGCATTCGGCTTTGTTTTTACTGAGACAGACAAACTGCTGCATGCTCATGTGTATGTGCCACAGGTTTATCTATATATATGGTTCGGTTTTATTTTTAGTGTTTTGCACAATATAATGTTTTCATTTTACTTCAGTTGTTAAATATGGTTATTACTAATTATCTGATTGTAAATACTAATTAGATATAGAAAATGAACAGAAATAAGTTTTTATCTAAGCTAGTTAGTTTAAGTAGAGTATTAATACTCAGTACCCACAGAAACTTAAAGATCGGGTATCAGTTTCAGCATCAGAGTCAAATGGGAAAAGTGGTATCGGTGCACCCCTATATTCTACCAGTTTTTTAGAATTTATGCATTGTTAAATTACCATTCGGAGTGGTTTGATGTGAAATGCTCCATTCTAGAGAATTCACTGTGAGAAATCAATTGTTCACTGTGGTAGTGATAGGAACCAGATGTCTGAAGCCTTTAATGCCTCTAAAACAGCAGTTCTCAATGTGAGGGCAGCCAAAAAATTTCTGAAATTAGTCATTTTAAAATTAGTTTATTAAATTTGTTTTGGTCATGTCTAAAAAAAAAATGGTGCTTGTTTAAGCAAATAAACACTGCTGGGGTGGCATGAAGGGAGGGCACATTGGCATTTACTAACCTTATGGGGGGCATTAGACTAAAAAAAGTTGAGAACTGCTGCTCTAAAAGCTACCTCACAGAAAGCTGTTACATGAAATGGTTACTAACACGCTGCCTGAGGTATTAAGACATTGTTTTACAATAGTTTTAAGAGACGCTTTTGACGTCAAACGTATTATTTAAATCCGTTAATGACAGAGAGGTCCATGCAGGCTGTTGTAAGGAAAGAAATCCTACCCTTTTACCATAATCAACATTGTCTATAAAAACTCAGAAGACACTGCTAGTTTCGCTGGTCATTTTGAACAGTTAATAAAACTATTCTATTTGTGTTGTAGACACTGTGACACCTGGTTCCTGTCCCCACCACTGTAGAGAAATACAAGTTGATAAGTTTTCACCATTTCACTTCAGACCACTGTGGATTCACCATTTCACGTCAAACCACTGTGGATGAATTTATTTACATCTCAGTGATTGAATTATGCAGAAGTTTTGAAAAGGTCGGTGGTATTCCCCTTTAAAAGGATCACTATTCTATTACTTAAAGAAATACTGCAGCATTTTTCCTGAAAATAACACATTTATAATAGAAGCCAATAGACAAATGCTGTAATATGTTTTTGTAGAACACTTTCATTCTGCAGTATTCATTAAGGTGTTTGGACATTAACCTGTAAATCCACATAATTCAGAGATGGGACTATTTATCCAGTGGGAAGAATTTGTGGTAATTTGTTACAGGCCTTGTGATGTAGGCATTGATTTCAAAGGTATTGTAGGGAGAGTGGAGTTTTAGGGAAAGTGAAAGTGGTAAGGCTTTCTCTTGTGTTTATATTCTGTGCTGGTTTTTTTTTTTTTTTTTTTTAATATTTGTTGTATGTTCATGGATTTCAAACCTTTATTCACAGAATTCAGCCACTGTCCAATGTTTTCTATTATAGGAGAGTTCAGAGTTAAGTTGGTTTTCTCTTCTTTTCAGAGCAAAGAGGGAAACATGTCAAAATATGTCTGTGGTGATCAACAACACGATACAGATGCAGCAGATAAAAAAAAGCTAAAACATTCCTTTAAGCCAAACGTTAGGACTTTCCAATGGATCTGTTAGAGCAGGAAAATGCTCTGTGCTGGAATGTTGTACTTCAATGGCACCAAACCGTCTGAATATGCAAGTATGAAAACTGAAGAAAAGAAATTATAGGTATAGAGAACACTGGCAGTTTTTATTCCTTATATTTGTCAGTGTCATTATGTACAAAGTGGTCTACTTTTTGTGTTCATGCAAGATTGGCGCTTAGTGGGGGCTGATGGCAAATGGGACAGTGTCTTCTCACTTCAGCAAGTCAACAGGCGACTTAACGTTCCTCAGCTTCCTCAACTGCTTTCTCTCGATTCCTTTCATAATACAACAGTGTTATTGTCACTCCATTCATTGTACTTCTACTTGACATGTGACATGAATATAACAATATAACAAGCCACCATAATTTGACATGTCAGTTATGACATGCTGACATGGTGAGATGTTAAACTCTTCTGACATGCAGTCCACCAGCTTTATCAGTGTCATTTTTTTTTAAAGAATTGAATGACATTTCATATAATAAAAGAGCCTTGAATATGTCTTGAAATGTGTTTTTTTTTTTTTTCTGAATTTGACTTTATGGCAGTATACAAAAGTACACCCACAGTCAAATTACATGTTTAGTTGGTTTTCTAAGTGAAAATAAGTACATAAATACATCCTCTACAAAGAGCACACTTATTAAATACTGTTAAATATGGCATTCTAATTTACACTAATTTGCACAGTTTCTATTTATTGTGTTTAACATATTGGAAAAAAGAAATCATAAAATATAAAATGTGCCATAACTTTTGCACAGGCCACATTTAATGTTCTTTTTGTTTTTTTTCTCCAATATGTTACATTCAGCAAACAGACACTAATTATGCTTTAAATGTGCAGAAGTGTGTTCTATGTAGAGAATGTGTTAACGTAAATCAGCAAATCATGGAACTTGACTGGGGTGCCCAAACTTTTGCATAAGGCTGCATATATAAATATGTCCTCTGCTATGTGTATTTTGTGTTCCTTAAAGTCAAGCTACAGCGTAGATTGAAACATCACATGCATAAACTACACAGCAGAAGGTATTTTAGATGTTTTATTGTATATTTCAAGGTTGAAGCTATTAAATGATGCATAATATACTGTTATTTTCTATTTATAGTTTCCTTTTGGTAGTCTGTGTTGTGATTTGATCACTTTTTTTTTAAATATGAGGCTGTTTTGATCTTAATTTTATTAAGCTTCACAGCTTAATTCTCAATGTTCTACAGCTTTCTCAGTCATTATGGAATCATCTACAGCTCTTTTCATCAGTCTGAGCTCATCTAACAAATTCTTCCTACAAATTATATGAAACCTTTGAAGTCCTACAGGGCTAGCATTGCTGGAATCATTTTATCTGTTTAATATTACTGAAATCATAGTGTATGTAAACTATTCCTTCTGAGCTTCACATTTCATAGAATGAAGAGTATCTCCTCCGTACTGCCCTCCTGACTCCTCTGTTCCAGCTGAATGGAGTGGCGGCGTGGAGGTCTTCGACTCCTTGAACCACCCTGCCTTTGCGCTTGGGTCTCTTCAGCTCTGGGGGTGGGGCTAGGCTCTCCAGGGCAGGAACATGTGGATGTGTTCGCAACTGGGAGAGGGGGCAAGAAGCTACCGCTGCGTATTTGAGTCCTTAAACTCAGCTGCTCCTGAGGCTTCCACTTCCTCATGCTGTTAAATTCACGAGAAGCAGCAGGGGGTGCCAGAGAAAGAGAGCTGGTGCTACTAGAGCAATATTGAAGGTTCCTGCTGATAGGAACCGGTGGTAGCGTTAGACTGGTGGGCTGGTCATTTAAGCGGGTGTCTGAGCTAGATAGATTGAGGGAAAGTTTGGGCAGCTGAAGTAAATTCTGTCCGGTGAGAGCAGGTAGAGTGTTTCTTCGGCTGTGTAGACGTTCCGGGACGGCCAGACACTCCAGGCTATGCTTGTCCACGTAACTTCTGGACACCGCTTGCCCAGAGTGTTTGTGGTCAGCTGCCTTTGGTCCATCACTCTGACCTACCTGATGAACAAGCAATCTTGTTCCTGCCACCCCTTCCTCTTCTTCTTGCACTGTTCCTTGCCTCACCGTTTCCTCATAAGTGCGGCTGAGGTGAGCCAGGTTTTGGATGGCCACCCAAGGCTCGGAATGCAGCCTCTGACGGTTCACCGTCTCGGTCTCCTGAGGCAGAGGCGAGCGCACTCTGCTTCCTCTCTTCCCGGAAGCCCTGAAGTTAAAGATATTCTCTCCCTCTGCCTCTGAGTTTGGGGAACTGGTCTTCAGTTCGATGTCAGAGGGTGACATGCATGAGACGGGTGAGGTGTTGGGCGAGGGAGGCACATTCAGGTAGCGGCGGGTCACTGTCGCCCCGTCGGAGCTTAGATCCGTAGCGATGATGATAATATCTCGGCCCTTGGCCTTGCAGGCGTCCAGCAGCACCTGATAAGAAGTGTAGTCTATGTTATATGCTAGTATACAGCATAGGAAACTACTAAGGCTTTCATATATCCACATAAAAATGCAAAATGAAAAGGTAAGAGATTAGCTTATTTGGCTAATGCTGTATGTGAAATTTTGATACATGAAAGAAAAGTAACAACACAAACTAAATTCTAAAACTGACAAACTGAAAAAAGTCTTAAGGTGTTCTACAAATGCGAGTGATGTGGGTATTACTACAAATTTCTAAATCAACCAATTAGTTTTTTCGTTAGCCGGTGGGGAACTGGTCTTCAGTTTGATGTCAGAGGGTGACATGCATGAGACGGGTGAGGTGTTGGGCGAGGGAGGCACATTCAGGTAGCGGCGGGTCACTGTCGCCCCGTCGGAGCAGAGGGAAGAAAGCTAACGTTACCACCTGCAAGATCAATATATTACTGCAGCCATATAAGTAGTAACGTCTTCAAATTATGATTACAATGGAGAGCCTATTAAATGAGGAGGAAAATACTAAAAGCTAAAGTTAGCAAACTCGCTATCTAGATATTGTACCTCAATTTGGTATCTTTTCTGTGGCTGAAGGGTCTTTGGTTTTTTGGGCTGAATAAAGATAGGATTGTGGTTTTCCTTATGATTTAGTTCAACAACCAAGGTAAGTCTTACACTAATGCTAGTTTGGTTGTATTTTTTAGCCTATATATCAATGTCTAGGCTAGCTGTCAGAATTGGGTGACACCACAGGGATTGCCAATGGTTGTATGATGCATTTGCGTAATGCATGTTCGGCATTGTAGCGAGAGAACAGTGATAAATAGAAATATAACAGCAATCTGTCAAACTGGTGGGGCTGAGAGATATAATGCTGTGTTACAGAATACCGCATAACACGACACATAACAAACTCTTGTCAGAACGTCATGAATATAACAATAATGAGGTATATGTATGTAGCTAGCTAACTAGGGTAGTCATGCTATCCACAGTCAACATTTTAATACATGTATATTTGCATATGTATGAAACATATATATCAGGGGTGTCCAAACTTATCCACAGGGGACCGCTGTGGCTGCAGGTTTTTCGCTCCAACAAAGCAGGAGGTCACCTGATGAAATGTTTGAAGACTAAGAGCAACTGATTATACAAGCAGAATCAGGTGTGCCTCAGCTTGTTTGGAGTGAAAACCTGCAGCCACACCGGCCCTTTCCGGAATGGACACTCCTTGTATATATAGTCACAGTACGCCCAGAACTTCAAACTTGTCTACACCACTGACCTGAATAGTGTCCTGGTCATGGGCATTGATGGCATAAACTAGAGCTGATGCTCCTGCGTAATCCTCAATGCTGGGATCGGCACCAGCAGAGATGAGGGCCGCAGCCACCTCAGCACCAGCCCGCTCCATGCAGGCATACATCAGGGCAGTCCGGCCAGCCTTGTCCTGGACGTTGGGGTCGGCCTGGTTCTTGATGAGGAAGCGGATGAGCCTCAGCATGGTGCTTCCCGATTGGTCGCCCCTCATGGCCCGGCATGCGGCCAGCAGTGGGGTCTCTCCTCGCTGGTTGCGCTCATTGACATGCGCACCCCCCTCCACCAACAACCGAACCAGACGGAGCTTGCCCAGCTGGGCCGCTGTAATGAGTGGGCTTCCATCCACCAGATACTCTTGTGGTTCTGCCATAGCTGGAGCTCTGATGGGGATTTTTCTTATAGGATTTTTTTATGGGTGATTAGACAGAAGTACTTCATATGTATTCAAGAAAGTCTTGCTACGACGCCTCAGTTAGTCTAGTTTG
>JAILXH010043962.1:0-12529 GCA_023558415.1 Piaractus mesopotamicus
AGACTTTATGCAGCATTTTTACTGACTGAGACCCAAACAGTAATAATTTACACATTTCTGTATTTTGTGTTGCAGGGGTTGTTGCTCAGGATGGGTGGAGTGTGAATTACAACTTTAAATCTTTTTGTGCTCTGAAGGGTTCTGCAGTGACCATGGAGTGCTTTTATTCATATCCAAGTGGTCACTCAGTCCAGAAAGCTTTCTGGACCAAAGAGCTGGTTACATCTGGTTCAGAGCCTCCTGATCTGTCAGATGATCCAAACTACAGAGGCAGGTCTCAGTATTCTGGAGACAAACAACAGGACTGCGCTCTCAGACTGAAGAACGTTAGAGAAAAGGATCAAAGTAAATACTACTTCACATTTATAACGGACCAACCGGGAGGAAAGTATCAAGGTGCAGATGGAGTTGATCTTTTAGTCACAGGTAAGATCCATCAGCAGAAATAAGACACTGTACTTTATTCACTGCTGTTCAGGATTCACAAAGCAATTCTGTAATATAATTACATCAGTCTTTCATAGCACACCTGAGAAACTCACTGCTTAGAACAGTTGGTCAGCACACTGAGGTATTTAACAGTGCTGTATTAGCAGTAGTACATTAATCGTATGGCTATGGTCTACATTTTGAAATTTCATTTGGATCACTGCATTCCTGGAATTTATTCCCCTGGAAACTTTTTGGGGTTAGTTGATCTAATAATTAATCACTGGGAAATGGTAATGCTGAACAAAAAAATATTTTGAATGTACAGTCAAGTCCATAAACCACATCATACTAGCTTATCAGTGCTTTACATCTTGTGGTAATCTCCCTGTATTTACTCTGGTGACGTCTCCTCTTGATTGTTCACGGTAGGCCTGTCTCCTGGAAGGTGTTCTTGATCTGACCAAGTGTTGTGAAGGGTTTTTCTTCACCAGGGAAAGAATTCTTCTGTCTTCCACCAGAGTTGCTTTCTGTGGTCTTTTGGGCCTTTAGGTGTTTCTGAGCTCACCAGTGTGATCTTTCTTTTTAAGAATGCACCAAATTGCTGGTTTGGCCACACCTGATGTTTTTGATATCTCTCTGATGGATTTGTTTTAGTTTTTCAGCTTAATGATGGCTTGTTTCATTGGCACCTCTTTGGACTTGATATATGTAGAGTTAACATTAACAGATTCCAAATGCAAATGCCACACACAAAATTAATTCTAGTTCTTTTATCTGCTTACTTGTAAGTGAAATAATGAGGGACTAACACACAGCTGGCCATGGGACATCTGAGCAGCCAACCGTCTAATTATTTTTGAGCTCCTTTAAAAGGGGGGGGGGTAATTCCAACACTGTTCACCTGATTTGGATGCAAGTACCCTCAAAGCTAAAAGTCTGCACTTTGAGCTCATATTCATTATTTAATTTAAACTCTAACATGCTGTGGTAGAGAGCAAAAATAATAGTTTTGTTGACCTCCAGATATTTATGGACTTGTGAAGAGGGCAATACATTTGTTTGTTTTGTTTTTTTTTTTTCAGAGGAAAAAGTGTAAGTATATGTTCGAAGTGATTATGAAAAGTTAGGCCTTTGGGGCAAGATGCCACACAGGTTTAGAACATGTTCTACTCATGCTTTTATGAATGTGGGCCCTGGACTCGGGCCTTGACTCAATTAGGAGAGGTAGAAGTAAACAATTCCTCATTACATTTTTAGAAAGTGTTAAATTAAATGTTTGTACAATAAGTAATCAGTATTTTCAATGATATAATTTCATTTCTACTTTTATGCAGAAATATTCACAACACAAATGATGCATTCACTCAGCTAATGTGAGTCTCCACAGTGTGAGTTTGTTTTCTCTGGTTCTCAGATCTCCAGGTGGAGGTTCCTGAGAGAGTGATAGAGGGAGATAAAGTCACTCTCACATGTAGAACCACCTGCAGACTGACAGTCAGACCAACATTCACTTGGTACAGAAATGGACATCCTTTATCCTCCAGTACTGACCAACTCCACCTGCAGTCGGTCAGCAGGGAGGATGCAGGCAGGTATCACTGTGCTGTACTGGGTCAGAACCTTCGCTCTCCTGAGGTCACTCTTAATGTCAGATGTAAGTACAGATTCATTTGTTCAGTCTCATAACTCTTATCTTTTGGTGTTTTTATCATGTCAGAATAAAAGTGCTGATCTAAATCTGAAGTTTTATCCTCTGACTGGAAGTAGTGTTGATGTCTAAACTGAGTCACAGAAATGATGACTATTATGCAAGAAGATGACTATAAGTTCAGATTTTTCCACTGAAAACAGACTTTCTCAGTACATCTGAAGAAAGCAACCACTACATAGCAGCTTAGTTTTGTAGGTGTGGAATGAGCTTGACCCTGTCACAGTTGAATATACTAAAATATGCTAATGAGAGGACATTGCATGCCAGGACTACAAGAGCTGTGGTAAGAGCATGGAGCCCGCAATGCCATTTAATATCAGCATTAACTGGCTCTGGTTAAGGGCAGCATGAACACCTGAGCCGAGAAGGAGAGAAAGAACTTGTTGCTTGACCCCACGTTGCTTCAATCTTCATGTTCCATGGTATGCCATCGTGGTCGTATGTGAGGGTAGTACAGTGTCTGCCCTGCTAGATGTGAAGCAAGGCCTGGGAGGCCGTGCCAGAGAGTCAGTTGTGGGACTCGGGACGCTTTTCACAGCTCGCGTTGGCCCTTGGGGTCAGCTGCTTCGCTGGCCTCGTGTCATCTCTTGCCTGGCACTCTTCAGGTAGCGAGGTAGCGCACTGCTACAGTGGCTTAGCAGGCAACAGTTTCACCACAGCACAGGTTCATTCCGGCTCACTGAAGCTTCACTGATGCAAGTATTGAGGAAAAAAAAAGACTCAAATCTAACCAAGTAAACCGGTGTATTTGTGTTTGGAGCCTAAGCTACCTTTGCTCCACATTCACTAGAAGCTAGCATGAGCTCAGCGAGAAGGCCTGAGCTTTACATACAACTATGCAGGTTCATTCCAGTTCAGTGAAGCCTCACTGATGAAAGTGTAGAGAATAATCAAATGTGTAAATCTGTTTTTGTGTGTGGAGCTAGTAGTTTATACTACTTTTAAATTATACCCTTGTAACACCAGTGGCTAACGTTAACTTGGCAAGAAGTCTAAGCAATCAGAAATTACCAACACAAATTTAGAGGATAAGGAAGGAAATTGAATGACTGGTGCCAGAGTGATAAAGACAGAATCTTTCTGATTATTAAAGATACAGAGGGAGCTTATTTTTGTTTCTGCTCCATTATATTTGATTAGGGGTAGTGGCAGGAAGGGAAGGGGTTTTGCATGGGGCAGCTAGAGAGTGTTTACAATTTGCATTTTTTACATATAGTTGTGCATATTCGTAGATCTTCACATTTTTAATGAGTGGTAAAGTTTAGGGATTGTCCTGTACTATTTTTAGTAGTTTCTTGGGCAAAACAATGACCCTTTTGTCCAGCTAGTCCAAGTTCTCCACAGTATGAGTTTGTTTTCTCTTGTTCTCAGATCTCCAGGTGGAGGTTCTTGTGAGAGTGATAGAAGTGTATTTTTCATCCCAAGAAAAGTGTTTGATTACAGTCATTCAGAGTTTTTATGAAATTACTCCTAAAGCTGCAAGAACAGTGATCTTCATTTGCTGAAGTTAATGAGGGATATTTGCAATTAAACATGAAGTTCTGTAAAAATGTATTAGTTTGCATATTTGAACAGAAAAGCACCTCCATGAAGTGTAATGTGTCCTTCTACCTCTAGATGGCCCAAAGTTCGTCTCAGTGACCAGAAGTCTCTCTAGTGAAAGAGTGAAGGGCAATTCAGTGGCTCTGACCTGCAGCAGTGATGCAAACCCACCTGTGCAGAACTACACCTGGTTTAAAGAAGGTGGAAGTTCACCTGTAGGATCGGGACACAGTTACAGCGTTCAACAGAGAGGGTCCTACTACTGTGTGGCTCAGAATGAATATGGATCTCAGAAATCTGCTGCGATGCCTAGCACTCAATTGGCACTAAATGGTATTAATATTAGGGGAAAACCTGTTAAGCTGAAAAACACTATGAATTAGTTTAACTTTCAACTGACTTCAACATTTCTGTGCACACAGGGGTTGGACGTACAGTTCCGTATACTGCTCCTGGGGTCACTTTTGGATGTGCATGTTTATCTGTTCTCATTGCCGCGTGTCTTTAAGGTAAGCATGTGCCTCTTGTGTCCTATAATATCACCACCTAAAAAAATTATCATTTTTTAAATTACTGTGAAATGTTAATGATGAGGACATTCAGCTGAAAATGTGAAAATCCAATGTACACTTTTTTTTTTTAGTGCGGGAGCTAACACTAGAAGTCAATAGTCTTACAGCTTACAGTGTTTTCACATATAGTTTGTTTTAAAAGAACTGAACTGAGTTCTGTTAAAGTGAACCTGGAAGGGAACCAACTGCATATGACCTCAGTTCTTTTTGTGTTCACAATGTAAGTGAACTCTAAACAGGACTCAGTTTTCTGTCTGGTCCTTTGAGATCTCGGACCACTTCTTGTTCAGACCACAACTCCATTAGAATTCGGACCCCTTTCACAGCACTCACAGTGTGCACAGCACTCTCCGAGTGGGCAGCATTCTCTGATAAATCCGACCTATCGGGTGACGAGAAGGACCACCACACCCGCCTGCTGCTCTCCTATTGGCCGTGCTGAAACGATTGGCCGAAGTGCATCACGCAAAATTGGAAAAATGACCCTACGGGTCTGCCCCGGTGGGCTCCATTTTCAGCTGTGCTCCTCACTGAGCTCCGCCCGGAGAAACTCCGTGTCAGTGGTGAATTTTCATTCATTCAGCGTTCAGTGTTAAAGCAGCTGAAAATTGCGTAGCGCGCCCAGCTCGAACCTTTAACACGGTAAAATCACACATCTTATCTTATCATCTTATCACTTTAGTATGTCAGCGCTGCTGTCTTGTCTTAGATCACGGACAGACTTTGTCCTGAGTAGAACCTTGTAAATGATCCTCGGTCTGTTTTACCTGCTGAAGTGCTGAAGTGAGCTGGCTGTGTGAGCGCAGAGCCTCGACGTCTTCACCATAAAGCAAAGCTAAAGCGGACTGAGGCCGTTTTGTTTCCACAATGCTTGAGGTGGTCTCAGTTCGGTTCGTTTTTGGGGGGCCGTTTAGAGGGGTCTGAGTCCGTTTGGCGTGTTCACATAAGAAACCATAACTCAGTGGTCTGAGTCCACTTCAGACGCTGAAACAGCCTAAGTGTGAAAACGCCCTTAGACTTTTTCTACAAGATTTTGGAGAGTGTCTGTGGGAATTTCTGCCCATTCATCCAGAAGAGCATTTGTGAGATCAGAGACTGATGTTGGACGAGAAGTCCTGGCTCACAGTTTCTGTTCTAGTTCATTCCGAAGGTGTTCGATGGTATTGATGTCAGGCCTCTGTGTGGGCCAGTCAAGTTCTACCACATCAGACTCACCTAGCCATGCCTTTAGGGACCTTGCTTTGTGGACTGGGGCTCAGTCATGCTGGAACAGAAAAGGCCTTCCCCAAACTGTTCCCACAAAGTTAGAAGCATAGAATTGTCCAAAATGTCTTGGTATGCTGAAGTATTAAGATTCCCCTCCACCGGAACTAAGGGGTCTAGACCAGAGTTGGGATAGCTACTCAAAAATTAGTAGCCAGCTACTTTGTAGCTACTTTTCCAGAAAAAAATACTGGCTACTTTTTAGCTACTTTCAAAGCACGATTGTCAGAATGTCTGTGAATCTCCACCTGACACACCAAACAAGCCCAACTGACAGTGTGAACAAGACACTACATTTAATGATTTGCCAGAAAGAAACATATAATTGAAAAGCTGCAAATATACAAAAAGATCACCAGAAAGTGTAACCAACAATCAAACTTACACAACCAAAGGCGTGATATCCGACAAAAATTTAGACTAAGTAAAGGCAAAGTCAGTCATTCCAAGTTTTTCCTAACAAAAATCAACAAAAATAATACAAACCAAACAATTTTGTGCAAAGCATTGTCAACTGTTGAAATAAAAGTGCTCCAATTTGAACATTTCAGTAGGATGTGTACAGACATGCCGTTCAGAGTCCTTGTTAAACTTCAGCAACACTTTAGCCTCAAAATTCTCATCAGTGACCCTGACTCTGTTTGGGGTGAGAATCACACCTGAATAATCTCTCCACTGCTGCAGAGCTGTTGTGGCTCCACAGCAGAACTAGATTTTTAGGTAAAATAATATAATCCTCCTTTACTGTAAAATGATTATAACACACAGTTCTAACACAATTTTCACAATAAATGGTCTTAAACGCTGGAGTTAACCCATAACTGCTAATTCATCAACCCTTAACGCTGAAGACTGACGCGCAGACTGCTGGAGACACAGATGCAGATAACGAAAAGGCAAAGAGAGAGATTTAAGATGAACATCGATAATTTGGAGATGAATCGACTTACTTGCATTTATAATCACTCAACTGGTTTCCTCATACGTTTAATCTGCAACAACTCACCAAGCTGAAGTCAGCTTCTCATTCGCCAGCTTCTTGTTTGAATTTTTCTTAGTTTCTTAGTTCCTGTTTCTTAGTTTCTTAGTTCCTGTTTCTTAGTTCCTGAATGCTCCCACTTTTCTATAATACCACTCACAGTTGATCGTGGAGTATCTAGGAGGGAAGAAATTTTGTGAATTGACTAGTTGCAACGGTGGCATCCTATTTCAACACCACGCTCGAATTCAGTGACCTCTTTAGAATGACCCATTCTTTCACAAATGTGTATAAAGGCAGACTGCATGGCTAAGTGCTTGATTTTTGAGTAAAACTGAAGAATGTATAAGTAAAATGTAAGTTACTTTCACTTTCCGTTAACGCAGTGCTAAACTCACACACAAACATTGCACAGTGTACATTCTGTACAACATTTATTACTGTTTTTTTTTTTCAGTGCATGGAAATACAAGCTGAAGTCTATCGCCACACACATTTTTATGTAATGCTCATAGAAGGACTGAATTGCTGATAAACACAATCAGATAATTTCAGCCTCATTGCATACAACACAATTTCTTAATTTTATAACTCAATTACTGGTAAAGAGGTGCCCCTTA
Organism: Piaractus mesopotamicus; assembly: GCA_023558415.1. Classification (NCBI taxonomy): domain Eukaryota; kingdom Metazoa; phylum Chordata; class Actinopteri; order Characiformes; family Serrasalmidae; genus Piaractus; species Piaractus mesopotamicus. The sequence continues at coordinate 7,120 of JAILXH010043962.1, forward strand.
ATCCTAAATTATGTATTCTGAATATCTACCCAGAGAGCTTTGTAATGTCTAACAATGTAAGGTCTGTGCTTAATATTTGTTTTCTGGTGCATCACCTGCTCATAGAAAAAAAACAACTAACAACCTCTGGGATCTCCCAGTGGCTGAAAGGAGCGACTTTCTTCCTTTGCTCTTGAAAAGATATGCTTTGACAAGATAAGATGCAACAAAAAACACACTTGAAAAGATTTGGAAAATTTGGAATGTTTTCTGTACAATTTCCAGGAGCATTTTTTATATATATACACACATATATATATACACACACACACACACACATTTATAAGTCTTAAAGGAAAGTTCACAAGGTGTTTTATGCGACCGACCACAGGAGTCCAGATTTTGGCCTCTCTCTTTGTGTGCCCTGTCCAGTCTGCTTTTATTTTAGTATAATCCGCCATTATGTGAGCAATGATCTTGAACACGCACACTTCTACAGAGATTCTGTCTGTTATCATCATTGCATTCCAATCATCTACTTCATAAAAAGTACATTTTGACATGTATAAGACAAAAAATATAATGTTCATTATACTATATAAATTGAAAAGTTATCAATAACATAGTATGACTTTTTATTCCAAGTGAAAAAATGATATGTATACCTGTACAAGTTTTATTGTGTTTTATTGATTTTCTAAGTGAAAATAAGTTGACACGTCCTCTACAGAGAACACACTTCTGCACATTTTAATACACAATTACTGTTTAGGGCTGAAAAACGTTTCTACTATGCCTTATCGCAGAGCTGCCCTACCTCCCTGCACTAAATGCACAGTTCTTATCAGCGTCTACATTTTAAAAGACTTGGTGGCACTCTTTCAGGTCAGGGGATGTTTCCAACATGTGGTCATTCCGATTGGTCAGAACAAGCGAGCTCTTGGCTTTAAACAATAACAGTTTATTAGAGCATAGAGGGGCAGAAAGAGTGGAAAGAATCTTTATAGCTGGGCATTCTGTGAAGAGACTGGACTTCTGGTCCTAGCACTCTCTCTTTTTCTCTCTCTGTATTTATCTATCTGCCAGATAATATTCAGGTAGTATTTTCAATGTGTTATTCATCTTATTTACAATATCTTCTGTACAGCCTTATCACTTCTGAAAACCACTGTCTATGAAAACAGTTCATTACTGCATCCACAATTACAAGTTAAAACTCTATCATGCAAAGAAGAAACCAAATATAAACAGGATCCAGGATCCAGGATCCAGCTCATTTAAAATGGACTGAGGTGAAGTGGAAAAGTGTCCTGTGGTCCGACAAATCAACATTTGAAGTTCTTTTTGGAAATCATGGACACTGTGTCCTCTGAGCTAAAGACCACTCAGCTTGTTATCAGTGCACAGTTCAAAAGCCAGTATTCATGATGTAATGGGGGTGTATTAGTGCATTTTCATTTACATTTTGCACAGCATCCCAACTTTTTGGAAACGGGTGATGTGTGAAGACACCATTAATGCTGAATGATATATACATGTTTTGGCAACATATGCTGCCATCTAGATGATGTCTTTTTCAGGGGATGCTTTGCTTATTTCAGCAAGACAATGTCAAACCACATTCTGCATGCATTACAACAGCATGGGTCCGTATTAAAAGACTCCGGGTGCTAAACTGGCCTGCTTGCAGTCCAGACCCGTCACAACTGAAAACATTTGGCGCATTATGAAATACAACAAAGGAGACCCTGAACTGTTGAGCAGCTGAAATTCTATATCAAACAAGAATGGGACAACATTTCACTTTCAAAACTACAGCAATTGGTCTCCTCAGTTCCCAAACATGTACAGAGTGTTAATAAAAGAAGAGGTGATGCAACACAGTGGTAAACGTGCCCCCGTCCCAACTTTTTTGAAATGCGTTGCTGGCATCAAATTCAAATACGCACATATTTTTTAAAATAATAAAATTTCTCAGTTTCAACATTTGGTGTTTTGTAGTATGTTCAAGTAATTATAGGGTTTAAATGGTTCCCACATAATTGCATTCTTTTTTCATTTACATTTTGCACAGCATCCCAAATTTTGGAAATGGGTTTGTATTCACATCAGTCCTGGGAAAACAGTTCACTTTCAAAACTGCAGCGGTGTCTCCTCAGTTCCCAAACTCTTACAAAGTGTGGTGAAAAGTGTTGTTGGCATCAAATTCAAAATGGGCAAATATTTTTCAGAAAAAAAAAAAAATTCTGTTTCAACATTTGATATGTTGTATTTGTAGTATTTTCCTTTAAAATATGTTTTACATGATTTGCACATCATTGCATCCTATTTTTATTTACATTCTGCACAGCGTCCCAACTTTTTTGGAAATGGGGTTGTAATTTAAAGTCATCCTTGGATCCTCTGTGCTCCTGGTTTCTTCTCTGTGTGTCTCTCTGTGAGTCAGTACTTTCTCCCTTTGCTGAATCTCCCAATTTTCGTCTTTCCATCTTTTCCCTTTCTCTGAGCATATTCACTTCCCTCTCTTTCATTTCTGTTTCTTCTCTCCATTTCTCATTCTCTCTCAACACTTCTTTCACTTTCTTCCATTTCCTCTTTTATGACTTTAAGTTCTGTTTGCTTCTCCTCAACCATCTCAAGATTCATTATTAACTCTTCTTTTTCCCTTTCCACTTCAAACATTCCCCTCTCTATTTATTTCTCTCTACTTTTCATCTTGTTCTCATTATGTGCCATCTCTGCTTCTCTCTGGATCATCTCTACTTCTCTCTGTGTCATCTCTACTTCTCTCTGGATCACCTATCCTTCTCTCTGGATCATCTCTTCCTCTCTCTGGATCATCTCTACTTCTCTCTGGATCACCTTCCCTTCTCTCTGGATCATCTCTACTTCTCTCTGGATCACCTATCCTTCTCTCTGGATCATCTCTTCCTCTCTCTTGATCATCTCTACTTCTCTCTGTATCACCTTCCCTTCTCTCTGGATCACTTTTCCTTTTCTTTGGATCATCTCTACTTCTCTCTGGATCACCTTTCCTGCTTCTCTCTGGATCACCTTTCCTTCTTTCTGGATCATCTCTCCTTCTCTAGGTTCATCTTCTTTCTGTCTCTCAGCCTCTCTCTGCTCATGTCTCAAAATTCTCCATGCTGCTGTTTCAAAGACTGAATATCAGTATGAGGGTAATGATATAATTGGATTGGTTATTCATGTTGCTGTTTATGGCTTACAAGTTATTTTCTCTTAACTCCATTTTATTTTATTGCTCTTGTGCTTTTCTTTTAGTCTCATTTAGATCACCATTTTACCTTTTCTATCAGTCTCTCTGTCCTTCTGTTTGATTCCCACTCTTTCCCTCATCGATTCAACCACATTCTCATTCTTTGTGCTCTTTTTGCACACTACGTCCAGACGCTTTAACACACTGTTGTATTCTACCATTCCTACCGCCAGCGTTTCTGTGTGAGCTCAGTTTACACTTTTAAGCAGGTGTCCTGCTTTCATAACATCCTCCGATTGAGTTTGAGACTCTTCTTCATTGCAGTTTCAAACTGGACTTCCCTGCCTTGGAAACATACAGAAACTAAATACAAACAATTACAAAACTATACCTTCAGATTTATTCTTGATACAGTGTTTGAACTTGTTCTTATAGTCTTGCTGGGTGGAGACCACATTTAAACTGGTTGTTCAGATTAATGTTATTTGTAATATTTTCCTCCACCATTTTGCCTACCACCTCTTGTGCACGTTGGTCTGTTCTATATTCCTCTTCTCCACTTCTTTTGCTCTCTTCATTCTCACAGTCTTTCCAATGTCTTCAACTATAAGGCTGAACAGGGCACTAACAGCCACCAATATAATCACAGTTACCACTACAGTGGATCCTCTGCTGTTTTCTTGTCTGTCTGTGTTGTAGCATTGTCCTTCATTTCTGTCCACCAAAGCTTCTATCTTCTCCATCAGCTCTGTGACCTGTGAGGAGTCTTGTCTGTCTTTGTTGTTAAAGACATGATACCTGCCTTCAAAACTACTCAGGAATGATTGAAGTTCAAAACTATGGCTAAGTATGTTTTCAATGGGTTTTCCCTCCAACAAATCTCCACCAGTGAACAGTATCATGGTGAACTTCAGAGCTTCTTCTCCAACGTTCTCCTGAATCCAGTCTGCAGCGTTTCTCTCCTCCTCTGTGAATCTCCCCAGTTTGACCACCAGCAGGAACACATGAGGACCAGGAGACGACAGCAAGATACATCTCTTCATTGCTTCATTTTTTTCTTTGAGTGGGATCTTCTCTTGGGTTCTAGTTGTCATAAGGAGACCTGGGGTGTCGATCACAGTGACGTAATCGCTGGAAGCTCTAGTTTTTTGAACCTCACATTCTGAAGTAACTGGCTCAAGTGAAAAGTCTACTCTGAATGCATCTCTGCCCAGGATGGTGTTTCCTGTAGAGCTCTTTCCTGTTCCTATATTACCCAACAACATGATCCTCAGATCAGATCCTATGTGGTGAAGAAGACAGCAGTGCTTATTATTACTTAAATGAGTTGAGTATTTATTATTAGAGTTGTACAATGTAGATAACAAATAATTTTAACTATATTACTAGATTTTATGATTGCAGTATGCCTTGTAATCGAATAAGAGCACACTAGTCAATTAAGTGAACCAATGGCCTGACTTTTGTTGGATTACATGAACACATTGATTCTTCATAACACCCACAGAAACTCATCTGCAGCTGTGACTGGTGTGGACACGTATAGCACAAAGTAAAATCACTGTGATTGGTTAGAAGGCTCAGCCTTTCATGATACATCTATCACAAAATCTAACATCATAATGATTAACTTGGATGCAAATGTCACTGATGTTATTGATGCAAAGCACCAAAAGCTATTTGAGTGCTAACAGCTCCCCCTTGTGTAGAACCTTCATCCTACTAAATGTGAGTCACAAGCCACATCCATGAGATGCTTATTGTACAGCCTTATGCATAGCTAAGGTTAATCTTTGTTATCAGAGTACATGTGCCGTTCATATTGTCTAGTAATGTCTCTTTATTAATGCTAGATGGAACAACCTTATCTAACTGGGAATTCAAAAGAATCAGGAAATTGGGATAATTTCTTATAAGCAAGGACAGGATTAATACACTCATCTGAGGAATAAACAAACAGTAGCTTTCTTCTTTTGGCAATAATGTCTGTATTTACCTTTTCCATAGTGCTGAAATCCAATGAGAATGAAGGCAATAACTATAACACCAACACAAAACCATTTCAGTAGCCCACCTATACTGGGATGAATGAAGACATCTTTTAAATCGAATGAAAAAGACAATTGTGCACCTTCATATTTAAACACTTATTAAAATTTTTAAAATTACTTTTATGGACCTAATCTTTCAAATTTCTTAATTAAATTTGTTCAG
>JAILXH010043967.1:0-11444 GCA_023558415.1 Piaractus mesopotamicus
AAAAACAGCAAACAGCTGATTAAACAGCAAACAGTACTGCATAAAAATCAGAGACTTCCTTCATCCTTCATTTACCAAATCTCCATTCAAAATGGAAATTAAGTATACGTTATTCATTTTTCAGTGTCAGACAAACGCAGAAAACATATATTTAACGTGGCTACAGGTTTTCATTATAAACAAGCAGGAGCACAGCTCTTGGTCTCAGTTCCCAAACAATTGATGAGGTTAGCTTCTGCTTTGCTGAAATGAAAACTTGCAGCCACACCAACCGTTTGTGGACAAGATTGGATGCCCCTGACACATGAGTTGATCAGTATTGCATGTACTGTTATTGCAAAACATCACAGCTATGTAATTGTAACTTTATAGGAGAAAGAAAAAACATACTGAACTTTAATACAATGAGATTTTGGCCCATTTCTGTTGGTCTTTTTGTCATTAAATGACATATTGTATTCACACAATACAAGGGCCAGTTGCCATTTTCAAGTGAATAAAAGATAAATAGATAAATAGATCAATATATAAATAAATAAAACAGCAATAATGCACTCTCAAGGTTTTGATATGGCAGTGATGACATATTGTGTGATTTATTGAAGACTGAACAATAATCACAACTATAAAATGTAAAAAAACACGAACACATTCCACTCTGATAGCCTGTTCTGTATGGTGTCTCTACAGGCCAGTGACTACATGACGTTGACCACTTCAACATTTACAGTGTCTTTGAACACAAATCCACCCATCATTAAAATGTTCCCCCTGACTGAGAGACAGCGCCACACGCTCATCATCCCTGCTGACCCTAACACTGCGTATATGGTGAGAGTAACGCTTTTCTTCTTCTTCCATTATTGAGATTTCAGAACATAATTGTGAAAAATAGCCGAATTTCTCTTCCTTCTCAGACATTCGATATCACTTCCAAACCAGAGCAAGGCAATAATGCCATCAGGTGAGTATAGTCTTCAATAATACGTTAAATGTGAATTACTATCATTTTGGCATTAACAAGCTAATAAAGCAGTCCCAATTTATAGAATAACTTGCAGTTTACAAAAAAAAATAATAAAATACAATATGATAGCCAGAGGTGTGTAGTGACTAGTTCTATTAATCAATATTTCAAAAATACTCAGAAAGGTACAAATTCTTCACAACTTTAATTTGAATACATGCACTTTCTTAAGTACGTTTGAAATGTTGATACTTTTACTTACAGATCTGTGAGGAAAATAATCTACTTTTTACTCAGTTACAATTTAGTTACATTAAGTTACTTCTTCCTTTTTTGTGTTTATTTCATTTTGTTATGTTAGCAATAGTGTCTGTACCCCTTTGTGATCACACCTCTGACTTTTGAGGTTTATCATTTTATTTTAGGCTAAAAGTGCATCAAAAGGGAAAAAATCGCACCTAACAAACTTCACTTTCACGCTTATAGATGCTGGATGTATTAAGAAGTTCCACTGCAGTTCTATACATTACTTAGTACTTATTTTTTTCTTCTTTTTTGACCTGCTGTTTGTACTTCTAAAGTTGTTTTTTGGGTACTTTAACTATAATCTTGAGTCAATATTTCACTGTATAACAGGGCTTTTGAGGCTTGTACCCACTCTGATGATAACTAATTGACATAGACTGTGTCCTAAGTTAACAAATCAGTTTACTACATGGGGTATGTGTGCTGGCTGAATGAAACGTCTTACTAAATATCATCAACAAATTAATTTTCCACCTTGTACAGATTTGTGAATGGCATGAGTGAAGAAGTCAATGTTTCATATTATGGATTCAGTGGACAATCTCCGGTTTCAGACTACGTCTTGCTTTCACAAGGAGAGTAAGTTTAGCTTTATATTCATTTCTGATGCTTTAAGAAAACTTTAGTGCTCGTATTTCTATTATTGAACTATGTTTTCTGGTGTATAATCGCAAGATCATGCTGAGTTCATGCTGGTTACATTTTTCCCTCAGGCGCACATTCAGCATCGGTAATTCTGTGCAGTCATGTACATTCTCTAAGAAGTTCGGGTTTGGAGCTGCCTACACGTTCCTCATCCCCAGCACACTTAACTGGACAGATAACGTGCGTATTGAATTTGTTATTACAGTATTATAGTAATGACTGTATCTGCTGCAATGCGATGGGCTGTAGAGACCAAAAAATGTAGAAGCAAATTTGCTAACATGTGCATTATTTCCCCCTCCCTCAAATATTAAGACAAATGAAGTGACCCTGATTAATCTGAAGGCAGTTCTGTAGCTCTAAACTCATAGGCTTTTAGCTGGATTTTGACTGGCTTATCAGTAGCCTATCTGCATAATCATCTTCTACCTCTGCACTCTCTTCTAACCTGTAATATTTCTAATCTGGGGAGCCACAGATTATGTATTATTGGACATTTATTATTTTTTAGCAGTTTATGCTAATCATCCTCTAGTCCTTCATTAGTGGTCACAGGATGCTGCCCACAGGACGTTGTTGGCTGGATATTTTTGGTTGGTGGACTATTCTCAGTCCAGCAGTGACACTGAGATGTTTAAAAACGCCAGCAGCCCTGCTGTGTCTGATCCACTCGTACCAGCACAACACACACTAACAAACCACCACCGTGTCAGTGTCACTGCAGTGCTGAGAATGATCCACCACCCAAATTATACCTGCTCTGTGATGGTCCTGTGGGTTCCTGACCATTGAAGAATGGGATGAAAGGGAGCTTACAAAGTATGCAGAGAAACAGACGAACTACAGTCTGTAATTGTAGAACTAAAAAGTGCACTTGCACGGTAAATGGATTTTATAAAATGGACAATGAGTGCAGATACAAGGTAGATGTACTTAATGAAGTGGCCAGTTGGTGTATAAACAAGGTTTTTAAGGCCCTATCATTTTTTCTGCAACTGTCGATAGTTTGCAAAACACTTTTTGAGACAGTTCTAGTCATTTTATCTAATCATCTCAAAATAGGACTTGAAACAATCTGGGGTCCGAAAGTAAATAAAGCAAATGGTTATTTAAAGATGTTTTTCCTCCAGTATGGACAGCATGTGTTGATTAAATGTCATAGTCTTCATTTTTCTAACTTAAACTCAATAAGTTAGCTTGATCATCACCAAGTTTTACACAAATGCTTGTAAATACAAAATTTAAAAATACACAGCTTTACTTGTCATTTATATTTCATGTGCTAAAATGCTCCTTACTCGTTTATAGTGCTTGGACCCCAGGGATTTCCGCTTCATGATGTATTTATTCTTCTTCTTGAAAACCTTCCCTGATCAAACTGTACCAGGACATATTGATTATACGGACCCACTTTTAATAATGTTTTCCAAGACCACACAGTCATTTTATTGTACTTGCATTTCAGGCAGCATTATCTCCATAACTATTATACAGGAAAATTACCATAACAGTTGAAAGCATGGCGAGCATTTGAGTTCTCCGCAGAGCCAATTCTGACCTGTCAGTGTTGTAGTTCTTCAACGCATCTGAAAGATGAATTCTGCTGACCTCTATCTGTGTCTATGTTTTCTATTCGATCTCTATATGTACTGATGTAACTAATTACGAACTGATGTAACTAATTACTAACCAACTAGTTAATGGCAATTTTAAATAATATGATAACTAATTGGTATGAATTGTGTTAACTGGCTGGAGTATATATGGTCTGTGCAGTGTGGTGCCTCTGTAGTTGAAGTGGAAGACATCAAGCCCAATACTGTACACATGGCCCTGCAGATCCCTCAGTATTTCCTCATAACAGCAGGAGAAGTGGTCTTCTCTGTCACTGGCCTGGAGTTTTCATACTCACAGGTATTGTTTAATAAGTGTGTGGTTAACTGATTTTATTTAGGTTAATATTTTATTAGGTTAATATGGCACTTGTCCAAGGTGTATCATCAATATGTTCAAAGTGATGTAAAGTGTACAATGTACACACACAACTGCACACATCAGTTTATTCTGTGTTAATTATTAAAAACTATTGTTCTGTACATGGAATAATCTCTGACCATTTTGGAAAGTAAGCCTGCTGTTAACAAACTACATCGCTTGAGAAGATTTTTTTAGCATGATTTTCATTAATAATACATTATATTATTTACTGAACACTGGAGTATTTTATCACATTGCATTTTGCTGCTGTTTTCTAAAAGCAATACGTGACTCTGCCTTACATTATGCCTTATGCCAGCATATTGCTTTATTCTCAACTATTTCCACTGAACTGAATGATTTCCCTCCCTGTTCAGGCACCCAGCAACATGAAGGCAGTGCTGCAGGCTGGCTGGCTGTTCACTGTTGCTGTGGGCAACTTCATTGTGCTCATTGTGGCAGAGCTGGCAAAGCTGCCTGACCAGGTGCTGCATCTACAACTACACCATCTTAACACTTACACACTTTGCTCAGCCCAATTGCAGAGATACCTTAACATTTACACAAAGTCTGTGTATTTGATATCTAAAAATGAAGTTTCAGTTAATTTAGTTTTTAACTCTTAAACCTGTGTGTGTGCATGTGTGTGTGTGTGTGTGTAATTTTTACTTCTGTCTTCCTCCACAGTGGGCGGAGTATGTGCTGTTTGCCTCTTTGCTAGTGGCAGTGTGTATAGTCTTTTCTATAATGGCTTACTTCTACACTTACATCAACCCTGCTGAGATCGAGGCCCAGTTCACGCAAGGAGATGAAATAGATCCAGAGGACAAGGAGAACAAAGCCATAGAGCTGGAGAGAAAAGACTTTGTGCAGCAACAAAATGAAAAAGTTGGAAAAACTAAAATGTAAACATCAGATAAGTCATTACAGTTTTGTAAGAGCTGTTGCTTTTATAGATGAAGTTGCTTAAAGACAACAGCCGAAATGACTGTATGATAAATTGTGAAACCGTATTGATATGGATAGCTGGCCAGTGTTTGACTCTTTTGTGGTTATAACTCCTGTTCTGGCCTTTTCATCCCATATATTATTGATCTAATGTATATTGATAAGAAGATTTCATTGTGTACAATTTTCTAAGTTATAAAGAAGTCAACTTTCTAATGATAATTTTAAAAACATCAAGATATACTCTTTCCTGGAGGTCATGATTGAGACTGTAAAAAAAAAGTGCCTTAAACCTCTTTTATTTCCATGGACTGCTGCCTTTGGTTGTACTTTGCGTAAGTGCATAAATAAGCATATTTAGGTTTTTCGGAAAATCACCCAAAAATTTTCACCTTCAGTAAACAAAATAATCATTTAAATTCAGTAAATAAAATAATCATTATAACGTATTTAAGTAAAAATGCATGGCATTTTAACCTTCTGCAGAATAAAATATTTCAAAAGTACTGTTAAAACAAATATATATGTATGCATGAAATATTAATTTGGCTTTTGTACTGACAAACTAGTCACATGGTATTCTGGATAAGCACTGTTTAATTGCTATTATTTTTGATGAAAATCAGGTTGAATATGATATCCACAAAATATTCACTTATACACACTGATTTTCTTCCTTGGTATCAGCAAAACCAAAATCAAACCCAAAGGAAACCAACCCCCCAAGATGGTATAACATAGACATGATGTGATAACATAAATGGGACTTGAACTCACAATCCCAGCACACTAGCTACTACAGCCTTCACTTTAGGTAAATTTTACTCACTTTTTAGATGATTATTCACCCTGAAATTATGACTATAAGCATTGAATAATTGAGCCGTTGCAACGAGAAACAGCATATGTGACATTTTTTGGTAAAAATCTTATAAGCATAGTCTGGCATTGTTTGATGCCCTATATTTAAAATAAAGGGATCACTGTTCTAAAAAATAACTTGCAATACAAAAAAGGTTGAAATGGTTAATATATGTTTTTCGAGGGAGTCTAAATTCTGCACACCAGTTTAAATCAGAAACAAGTAGCTATTAGAGTACAAGACATAAGGGGCGGGGCTAGATTAGGTCTGTCTCCACCCCTGGACCAGTGGCACAGCGATGAGAATAGCTGGATTTGAATCCAACTCCATCATCTGGACTTTTGTTCTGTTCTTTGCCACATAAAATCTTCAACATTTTGCCACTTGAAACACAACTAAAGGGGAGATGCCCCAAAATATTTTTAGAAATAAACAACTATGAACGAGCTTCTGAGCGTAGTATAGCAATGTGTTTAGCTAGCTGAAACTAAGTGCAACATTTCTCCTGCTTATCCTGACCTGAGAGCATGTACAGGCTTCTGTGTAAATAAAATGACTGCGTTATATGAGAAACTGCTGCGAATGCGAATATTTTCCCCAACAAAACAGAAAGGACACTAAATCTGTACACTGCTTGATTTGCAATGTTCTTGTTGTCAGAGATTTAATTGCTGATAAAATTAAAATATAATTTTATAATGTAATATTTTACAAACTACCCCTATTAGTGTGTAAAACGCCCCTAAATCTCAGTCAGTGGGCAGATTTTCCACCCTGTACCTGTATATTAGATGCCTCTGTATGAATGTACAGATCCGCATATTATCTGTATTCCCTGTTTCTCTCTACGCCGCTGAACTTGTCATTAGTGGGCGGGGTCTTATGTGATCTTTGAGCGGCGATTGGTCTTCGACCTCGCTTTTGCTCCGCCTTATTTTAACCGTCACAGTTTTCAATATGGCGGAAGGCTACGTCGGAAAATGAAGAGGGGAGGATCATTGCGCGTAACTGCTCACATTTGGCGTTATTTTATATGTATTTATATGCGGGCATCATTTTGTCATTCGTTGTCTATATAATTTCATACCGCGAGGAAAAGAGGACGAAGGTATTCTCAACTGCTTTAGCGAGAAAGTTGAGAAGTTTGCGACTAGCTAGCTAGCCCGCTATCCACCGAACTTGTGCAGCAGTTGGGAAAATAATAATCCCTGCTGCTCCAGCACTCGGAGGATAGATCAGCGAGCTAACGGAATTAGCCCTCTACACTCTGTGTATTTGGTTATCAGCAATCACTTATTCACTCAAGACTCAACGTATCAACATAGAAGTGCTGAAGAGCCCTACTACGAATGTCAAAGTCAAAGTGGTCGAGTAGCTCTAATTTCCCTCTCTAGCGTAGCTGGGTCGCTAGCAGCACCAGCAGCACATAGTTCCTTAGCTGGGCTTTTCATCTTATTTACATTAATATATCACGTTAGCTGTACACTAGTGTTTGGTGGATTATTTAAGCCAGTTACTAGCGCTGCTTTATCGCCTGTAAAACCTAAAGTGGTTTATTAAACTCTGGCCAGGGAACTTGGCTAAGTAGCTTAGACGTAGAGGCGTTTTTCACCAGCTAGCCAACTCGGTAATATTGGAACCTGTATCTCATGGTAAATCTGGCAGAGGTGAAATAGCCACTGAGTTCATCGCATCCGCTTGTTTTGGCCTTTCGCGGGCCTAAAAAAACATTTGGATTGTTTTGGCTGAGGCGCTGCTTTAGCAGAAAACATGGCTCGCCACTCTCCTGTCCAGAGAGGTCTTCCAGGGATGCAGGTAATGTTATCTAAGAGGTTCTCAACACAGCACCCAGTGATCTGCACCTTAGTGTCAACGTGTACGTTTGTCAAATACTAAAGAACTTGTGTTTTAAAATACCTGTCCTTAAAAACAACAAGCTAATATTTATGATAACTGGCTACAGTGTGTTTACGGCGTAGTAAATGATTCTTCCTGTCTATTGTGGTTTAGCTAATCCCACCTGCCACCTGCTAGTTAACATTTTGATCAGCAGTTTGCTTGGTAGTTGACACCACCTTGACAGTTGTTCACAGTTGACAAGCTTGGTACATTTGTTTTTTGCTTGTAGTCCTTTTTTTGTTATCTTACACGAAAATTACTGAACCATGCAGAACCCTGCTGTTATTCAACTGTAACTCAGACATCTGCATGGTTCGAGTGTTGTTTCCTGGGGAGTTTCCTGAGAACCACCACCCATGAAATAACACCGGAAAGCGCTACTTACTACCGAGGCCTTAGTACTAACTATTTACCTTAAACTTGGTAGGTAATAACTGAGGAGTGTAGCGGGAGCAGCTCTGCTCAGGGGATGATGAAATGCCACTGGGAGGAAGGTTACAGTTTCCTGTCTGTTGTTACATGCAGCTGGGCAGTTGCGATTTGACTTTAATTTGAATTCAAAGCAGTTTTACAGTGAGAGATTTTAAAGCCAGATGGTGATCTTGCACCTACCAAGTGAGTGATAACAGCATGTTGGTGATGCATTTAATCCAGAAAGTCAAAAATGCTGTTTCCGTGTCAGTTTTTCATTTTGAAAACATAGCAGTCTATAAAGTAGACAAATCAGAAGTGGAACCCCTGTCTGTGGGTGGCAGTCCCTCATTAGAAAACATACTCTGGCACAGAGATCTTAAAGCTACAGTCAGTGTGTTCTTAGTAGCTATATGTGCTATTTAGGTCATATCAGGTACTGCAGAAGTCGACCGCGTTAGTCATGCATAGTATGTGAGCTGTTCAACAAGAAAGCACAACTGGGTTATCAGTGTGTTCCAGCTGAACATATGTTCACACAGTGGACTGCAGCTTTGGGGCCAATGGCTGCAGTGTCTTTAGGGCTTTTTTGGAAAAACTAGCTTCCACGCTCATTTGTGTTATTTGTGCGTGCAGCCTTTTTTTTCCCCTCTGTCAGTGCACCATATAGGATGGTTAGTCTGTTATGTCACTTGATTTGTTGTCACTTGGTCACAACTTTACAGTAACTCAGATGAATGCTATGACATTAAATAGCCAGGCTTGTTCTATGTGGCAGTCACATTAGTTCTGTTTATGATACCTTCACTGTGTCCAGAACTTTGTAGAAACCTGCTAATCCAAGATTTCTTCTGAAATCAAGAGTGTTAAAAGGGAATCTCCTTCTCCCATCTCCTTGCTGGAGTAACAGCCTCTACTCCAGGGGTACACAACTCTGGTCCTAGAGGACCAGTGTCTAGCACAGTTTGGTAATTCCCCTACTGAAACACACCCTCTAATCATGACTATTAACAGATGAATTGAATGAGGTCAAATACTGATGGTGAATGGTTAGTTCTGAATCACAGACCCCACTCCAACTCATCCCAGAGGTGTTCAGTGGTGCTCCATCACTCCAGAGAGGGGTAGCTCACACTTGGCATTGGTTGTGATGACCTTAGACCAGAGATGTTCTGTCTTATCTGCAATGGGCCAATGGTTGGATGAGTTGTTTGAAGCCTGAGACTAATTAAATAAACAAGGGACCAGGTGTGGAATGTGATTGAAATGAAAACATGCAGCCAAACTGACCCTTTGCAAATAAGATTGGTCACCCCCTTAAGCTCTGTGCCAGCTCTACAGAGTGTCTCCTTCTTTTGGCAGTGTGTTTGTGAGGATTATACAAGCTTTGCGTGGTACGACACCTGTGTCAACAATAAGTGAACCCTAAAGTAGCTGAATCACTCATTTAAAAAAGGGTGAATACTTTTGAACATGTAGTGTATGACCTGGTCCAGTTGTGTTTTGGTCCTCAGGAGGATGAATAGTATAAACTTTTTTGTTATGTTTCTGTAGTTGTTGAGCATGTGTTTCTTTTTATTAAATTATTTATTTACAATGTCCTAATGTCAGCTAAGACTCTGTATAGTGACAAGTGTGTCCATTTTATGTATGAGTAGAGGCTGAGGTCCAGTGCAGGATTAAGTGAGGCTTTAAGCTTTACATTTAACAGGGTTTAGATCCTAGGCAGGACCTGCTGACCGAATAAACATTACAGGGGTTCCCAGCACTGTAGCTCTATCCTGTGTGTGTTCTCTCCCACTCACACAATAGAGATTTGACCCAACACAGTAAGTTTCACCTGGCTGACCACTTTGGTGCAGTGACAGGCTTTAGCATGCTATTTTTAACCTGCTGTTATCTCAAGATGAGCATAGTCAAGTCTGGATTACTTTATGATTGTTCTCTTTGAGTCCCTTATTTGTCTCGGACTTGGATGTTATGTCATTTCACTCTTAAATAGAAATAACAGATGAACTTAAAAACAGAATATGGCCTTCTGTAGTACTCCGTGTTGGACAACAAAACGCATGTTCCAAATTAGGTGGTTTCTGTCATCATCAAGCTGTATGTTGAAAATGTGGTGCTAACTCACTGAGCTACCATAAAGAGAAATATGCACCTAAACATAACAACTTGCCAGTTACATGTACGTTCCTTGTCATTGTATCTACAATCCGGGAATATATGAAACGTGAAGTGTCTGCTGTTTTAGCATATTTCCCTTCTGCAGAAAATGTGATCCTCCAACCTGTTAGGATGTGCAGCTCAATGTAGGATCACATAAAGCAAATATCTTGCCCCACTTTAATAATCACTTCCGCTCACTCAAGCTTCATACTTTCACTCTTGTAATTATTATTTCACATACGGAAGTCACATATCTCTAATAATCACTTTCTGTGTTAGTGACCAATTACACACTCCCTACCCTGCCCCCTCCATTGAGACAGCCAGTGAAAGCAGTGGTCATTAGTAAAACCAACACCCAGAAAATGAGCTTTTCTTCACAGAGGAATAAAAGGCAGTGTAGAACGCAGTGCAAAGCTTCAAGTTATGTTTTTGTACTTTTCACAGTTGTCTTTAAAAGAGCACAGGCAACTGAATATAAATTTTTAAATATGTCTGCTTTAAAATCAACCCAAACACATTGCTGAGATGTAAGGTTATGCTTTGAGTGGTTGAGTGTTACCAGATTTTCTATAAGTCTTGCATTTTCCATCTGATTAGCTGGACAGAGGTCAGCTGGGCCCTTTAACACCATTCCAAAAGGTACTGTATTGTTACCTGGCGCTCTGCACTAGATAACGTGTGCCTGAACACCGCCCAGTTTTACTGTCATGATAAAAAAGTTTCCAGATGCCTGACAGAAGGCTAATGTGAGTAATGTTCAGCCGAGAGGAACAACATAAATGGAGTCTGACAGGCAACAGGTAAATTCTTTGGGTGTGATTTGTGAGATATATTTTGTATCATTTAAGACATACTGATGGTAGCGATGACTCTGTTGGCTGTGTAGCTAAGCTTGGAAGATACTGGGTTAGCTGTGTAGGATAGAGGAATTCCAGCTTTTTGTCAGTCTGTCAATTTTGGTGTGTAGCTAAGCTTATCTGATTTGAAGTGGTTTTGCTTGGTAAATTGGTCTGTCCCACAAATGACCGATACAGTTTACATTTTTTATTCTATTCCTGCTCCAGCACAAACTCAATTGCTGATTGCTTGACCTTTGTACTAGCTGCTGCCTCTAGCTTGAAGAGACAAGCGTTCCTTTAGGCCTGTCACTAGTGTGAACAGAGGATTAGTCTGTATTGTCTCTTTTAATGCTGTACATGTTCAGATGATATGTTCTGAACACGGCTGTATTCAGGAGTGTATGAAGTGACACACACA
>JAILXH010043994.1:21782-36142 GCA_023558415.1 Piaractus mesopotamicus
GTGAAACTGGCAAGTAAACAATTTCTGAGATCAAGAGGAACCAAAACTAGAAAGGGGAAATCCATCCCCCTCTGGTCGACACCAGATAGCAAAACAACACAACACCAATATAAATCAGGAATGCGGAATTGCTAATGGATGTTGTTACGACTCCATGTTTTGCCTAAGGTGATGTGAGATCAAATCATGATGACGGGTTAAAAGTTTGAGTAACCAACCAAAAGAGCTTTCGAAGCCATTTTATTCAAACCAACCACAGTAAAATGGTGTGCTAGGACACTGGAAGAATCAAACTGTGGATGGTACCAGAGAAAGAACACTACACTTAGCTAACCTACAAAAAGAAACAGAAGCTAACTGCTCTACACTTCCCTGGCCAGTAATCAAAAATACATGTGACCTAGGGAACTAGACAGAGTAGACTTCTGCGTGGTGAGAATGTATAGGTGCACCCAGCTTACCTGAAATCCAGGTGGTACAAATAATCAAACAATCTCTTGTGAAACTAAAGCTAAAAGTGTGCAGGTAAAATACCAAAACTAAAGCACTTCCCCTGACATAAGAGATTAAAACACAAACTAACACACAGCACGTGTGATCAGTCCTCTCTCTGTTCAGCCATCTTGAAGGCTTCCTTTTTAAGCTTAAGCAGTTACACGAGCTAGGCCTCTGATTGATCAGAGGTCCTCCTCACATGACTGATTGCAAAGCAGTGAAGGGAAGAACAGAGAGCGACAGAGAGAGAGAGACAAACACACAAAATCCCAAATGTGTGCTTACACATAACAGATGGACAACAGTGAATATGCAATAAACAAATACAATAAAACTGACATTGAACAGAAGCACTTAAATTAACTAAATGACAACCGATGAGTACTATTGGAGGCCTGTTGTAGTAACAGGGAGATTTAATCCATGACAACCAATCACTACTTAGCTTATCACTCCAATCATTATGACATTTCCCTTCTTCTACCCAAAGAAATGTGGTATTGACTGAAAACCTTTTAATCTACTCTGTCAACATAAGTTCTCTGCTTGTTTCAATGAGCTATGAGTGAGAAAGAATTCTCTAAGAAGAGACATTTTAGGGTTTAGATGCCACAGGGGAGCTAGGAACGTTAATGAAGAGCAGATCGCACCTAACATTGCACATCACTGCTGTCGGAACAAAACCTCATATGTCCAAAATGACAACTTTACAGAGAAAAAAGACTTTTTTTCCCAAGTAATTTTGAGCCATTTCTTTTGGTCCATTCTTCATGAAATTTAAACACAATGTAAAGGGCAACAGGCATTTTCAATGTATGTCAAAAACTGAAAAACGAGATACAAGGTTTTGTTCCAACAGCAGTGATATTCCATCTAAAGCACCCTAAGTGCACCTGAAGATGTATTGTTGGGGAAATCTGGTGCCTAGAGTTTAACTGTTCTTTTGACACTTTAACATTTTAAATAGGACTCTGGGAAAATGGTTAAAACTTGTGTTCTGTTTAATACCTACTACATCGTCTCCTGTTAGTGACTTAAATTGGCCTTGCCTCCAAGCATTTTCAAATTCTGTTAAAAGGAAATGTATGGACACACCTCGAGTGCAAATTATACAATGGCATGTAAGCTATGCAAAGCTAAGGAGTGCACCATTCTCATGGTTAAAATGCCAGTTTTATTGTGACAGTTGTTGTCAGTGGGTGGTTTAGTCTGTAATTAATTCGAGTAATTGTAAAAGAGACAGCTGGGTTACAGTATGTTGGAACCTGTTTTTCGTGTTCTTATTCTAGTGACAGATAACTTGGCAATGAAATAACGTCATTTCACGAAATTATTTATAACAGATAAACGTAGAAATACCTTAAATAAATGGAATCCATTTAGACAAACAGTATCACTGAACTATACATATAAAGACTGTATAGTACATATAAACGCTGTTAATTCAGCATTAAAACAAAGCTGATCTTTAATTTTAATAAAGAATAGAAATAGCATTTAGCTCCTGCTTTTGAGCTGGCCAGTCCAAAAGCTATGATCCGTACATACCGTGTAGAATCTTGGTTAGTGGACAGGTCATCCAGACACATTTCTCATGCGATGTCTCACATGGCTTTAAGACAAAGGGGAGGCATACCGAAGAAGAGAAAGCTATAGAATTACAGTAATCTGTGAAGCCTTTTAAGATCCTTAATTCTTAATGAAAATCGATGCTCATTTGTGTTAAAGCTGCAAATAGATGAAACATGAACCAGGAGCGATATAAAACGAGCACGCTAAAACTACACTAGAATCTGACATTCTAGGATTACTTATCTTCCTACTGGCCAATCCATATTCTACCTCAAAACATGACCTTGCGTTCGTGCTCTCCACACTACTCTGATAGGTGAGCTCTTATCCTTTCTTTCTCTGAGTGAGTGAGGTAAGAGATTAATGAGAGGAACAAGATGTGGCGTGTAATTGTCACCCATTAAATTTCTGTCATTTCTGCCCTGTCACTAACCATTATTTGACTGTTTCAATGAAGCTTTGGTGCAACTTTTTTGTTTGTTTTTTGCATGAGTTTACCTCTTCTCCACAGTTGCTACTGGCTTTCCTGTTGAACAAGTTCCTTCCAACGTTATTAGGCAACGCAAACTGAAGCAGTAAGAAGAAACATGTTTCAATTACTAAACACTTTTGTTTGTGTATGGTGATTTATGTGGCAGCAAATATTAGGCCAGCCACCATCGTGACATTTTACCTGACGATTAATTAGGAGATAAGTGGGAGAGTCGGGAGAATTCCCAGTGCGCCAGTAGTGTTATTGTGAGCTCATGTAGAAATTCATGCACATAAGCACAGGAATGCTTTGTGTGTATGTCTGTAGTAGTTTTGGGGTTAAATAAGCACCCCCATCTCAAGTGATGGTGGTATGGTGTAGTGGGTAACACCTCTGCCTTATACGCTTTAGACTGGGGTTCAATCCCCGCCTGGGTAAGCACCCTACTCTATACCAATAAGAGTCCTTGGGCAAGACTCCTAACACTGTTCTCGCCTACCTGTGTAAAATTATCGAATTGTGAGTTGCTCTGGAAAGGACTGTCTGCCAAATTTAAGTGATACGGCCCTGGTTTGCTAACTGTAACTGATCCAGTCGGTCACTTTATAAGATATCCCCCAATGCCACATTAGTTTGCCCCAGAAAGATTCCGACCTGCGCTGCAAGGTACCAGTAGTGTGAGGACCAAGAAACGCTACCAAGTGTTACCAAGAAATGTGCTAAAATAAGAATTCACACTGAACTTTTTTCAAGATGGTGAAAATTGTTACATGTGAAGGGGATGAAGCTGGATGCAGAATTAGCAACGTTCCTCCTGGGCAGGTATGTAAATGCAATGTGTGTAAAGTTGAGCTGTTTGAGTATCTGACTCTACATAACAAATCAAATATAGACATTTTTATCACAGGTAGAGTAATTCTTTGGATGAACCACTTTCATAGAGATGTATTTAGTGCATGAACCACTTTCACTGAGCTCAGGTAATGATGCCAACTAGCTAACACAGGTATGCTGAAAAACTCATGGAAGCTTATTACAAAGAAAAACTGGACAACAAAGATACTTGACTATTTTCATAGCAGCAATTCAGTGTGAACCCAATGGCAAGTGTTTATAGGCTTGAAACGTCACTATCAAACAGCTGAATTTTCAATTATGCAACACCAGGTATGCTAACACTATCATTCGCCCTGGGCAAAAGAGACGCAGGAGTTTGATGGCCAGACACCACTACTGTACAAAGAAGTGTTTGGAGAGTTCTTGGATAGAATGACAAGTCTCTCTGAATAAGTGAACTCTAATCATATATCATAATTTGCCAAGTAGAATAATCAATACTCTTCTGGCAGAGAGCAGTATTGTAGATTTGATCTTGATTATGTCTTTTGTCTTGTACCTTTAATAACAACCTCATCGCTAGAAAGTGAAGTTATGACAATGCTTGGTGATGCTTGCAGACTCTAAATGAGCTCCGATGGGCACTGTCAATCCTAGGGACATGCTTTTTTGGGTGGGAATTGCAGGCGGATCCAAAGAGTATAAAGAAATCATTACAGTGTTGTCGTAGTTCACCTACTTAACTGCTAAAAGTTGAGTATCTTGAATCTTACTAATGCACATACAATCAGCTTGTTCTCAGTCCGCTAATAATGAATGAGTTAGGGGAGGTGTGCTCCTGCTTGGTTGGAATGAACACCTGCAGCTACTTTGCAGATAAAACTGGTGACCCTTGCCATAGAAGAACAATTTTTGGTTCTCTAAAGAACCCTTGAACGGATCATTCTTTAAGGAACCATTCTTGTAAATCAGATAAGCAAATCTGAAGAATCTTTTTAAACCATCACATTAGGTAAGTAATTTTAGGTTCATATTATTAGTTTCAATAATATTTTATCAAGTCCAAGTGCTCATGGAAGTTGTACTGCATGGTGTAAGCAATATCCCAAGGCGTCTGCTCAAACATAGTCGTGCAAACTGTGATATATTAAGTTCTGGTGTTTATGGTATTTGTAGTCCATGAAGTAATACACACACTAGAGAACCTACCCAGATGTTTGCAGGTAAAGGGCCTTGTGATGTACAAAATACTCAGAAGTTTATTAGTTTGAGGCTGTAATGTCTGTAAAAGTCAGCAGTGATTTAACATTTTACAGTTTGCCTGCTGAAAAGGACAAGTCATCTGAAAAGACTTCTCTGGCTGCCTTTGCTATCTTTGGCATATCTACTACTTTCGCCTGTTTTAATAATAATAAACTGATTGAATCAAAAATTACATATTAAATAACAATGGGCCTCATTCACCAATATCTTCTTAAGTTTTTAAGTTTACCTTGTCTTACTTGTGCACCCTATTACAAGCTGGCTATCAGTCCGAAAGATATTTTCAATCACTTTTAGCTGTTCATGGCACGCTGTATCACAAACGTTGACATGTAGTAGGTCGATGTCTAATTTCTTCATCATTATTTCTTTATTTATTTACATTTTCCAAATCCAAGTAGTTGGATGCCTCAGGTCAAGCTCCTCTCTTCTATCACCTCGTTCTATTTCCAACGCCTGATTTATTCCATTACTATTTCTTTGAGATGGTCTCTGAGGATAAGGCTCTGCCCTTTGATAGCATTACAGTGATCACAGAATTACCTCTGTCGGTTTGAAAAAGATTGGTCTTCAGCACTGGTGCAGTCAGTCCTCACTGACCTCAGCCAGAATGAAAGGGAAAGGGAGAGTGAGCCCTCGCTGCTTGTAAGAGTTCCAATTAAGAGAATATGCCTTTGGTTAAAAAATAAAACGAGAGAGAGAGAGAGAAAAAGAGAGATGGGCTCTTTTTTCATCTTTAATTCATTAATGTGAAGCATGTGGCAGCTTCAGAGCTTGTTCCCTTTCAAGCCCTCACCAATTATAGATCTCTTTGCTGTCTGCCGTTTCAGAGGTGACTGTGAGGAGAGGAGAGTTCTTTCTCTTCCTCTCT
Organism: Piaractus mesopotamicus; assembly: GCA_023558415.1. NCBI lineage: Eukaryota > Metazoa > Chordata > Actinopteri > Characiformes > Serrasalmidae > Piaractus > Piaractus mesopotamicus. Next base: position 27,293 of record JAILXH010043994.1, read on the forward strand.
ATTCCTCTCCGCGCTATGCTAACGCATCCATAAAGCCGCCATTAACCACATGACATTACAACCCAGAAAGCCGATCACAGAGCACGCTAAAGTACTCGGAAACATTTATGGGTCTGACTTTGACCTCGTCTCGCCTTCCTTAACAGATGAACCGTAGATGTCGCAGAACACAAAGGGACAAGTGCCTGAAGATGGCAGAGTGTAGAAGTTATAAGGTAGTGCTTGATTTAGACAGTCAATCACCAGTCTATGCTTATGTGCTGCTGATAAGACTGACTAATTACATATGTTGAATGACACGGATGTTTTCAATAGTCACTAGTATTAAAGCTGTTGGTCTGATACCATAAAAATATGAATTTCAACACTTTGTCCTTCTCATATTACTCGTAATATTAATGGAAGCACTTTACTTTACCGTATGGGACATATCTAATAATTACTGAGGGCAAGTAAGTCCTGCTACATACTTTGTATGTTGGATATTATAGTAACTTACAGCTGTATGAAAAACTTTAAACATATCCCCTCCAAAACAGGATATTTTTTTGATTCTCTAAGTGAAAATAAGGTAACATATCCTCTACACCATGGGTTGCAACCCAAATGTTAAAAAGGGCCATTTTGTCCTTTCAACAAAAATCTAGCCCCCTTGGGAGCCACAACATTTTATATCCATTTTTACTTATCTTGGCTCTAAATATGTCTCAGTATGTACTAACATATTAGTACAGGCTAAAAATATACAATATTCATCAAAAAGCAGACTTACTTTGCTCTGCTTTAAGCTTTAGCTCAGATACAGCAGCTTTTCTCGCATCTCTGGCAGGAAACTTCCTCAAGAGCAGAACAGTTTCTTATAAAATGTCTCTCAACCTTTGATTTTTTACGAGGCTGAAGTCAGTTTCTCATTTGCCAGCTTCTTGTTCGAATTTTCACGTTCCACCTTAAATGGTGCCTGAGGCAGCAGAATGTAACTGCTGCACCATTTAAGGTGGAACGTGAGAATTCAAACAAGAAGCTAGCGAACGAGAATCTGACTTCAGCTTCGCAACTTTTTAGTGTTTGACAGTTTCTCGCTGCAGATTAAACATATCAGGAAAGCAGCTGGAGTGATTATAAACGCAAATGAGTCCATTCGTCTTTCAATTAGCGATGTTCATCTTAAATCTTTCTCTGTGCCTTTTCATTGCTACTAGCTAGTTGAGACTGTTGTCTGCGTTGCTTTGGTGACCAGCAGTCTGCGCGCCAACCTTCAGGGTTAAAAGGTTGAATTAGCAGTTCTACATTGACTCCAGCATTTAGGACCATTTAATGTTAAAGCTGTGTTAGAAAGATCAGCAGAGCTTTATTTTACTGCAAAGGAGGATTCTTTTATTTTTACCCATAAATTTAATTGGAGCCGCAACAGGTCAGTAAAGAGCCACCAACCCCTGTTCTACACAGAACACACTTAAATATAGCATTAAATATGGCCCTTTAGTTGCTGAGTTTAACATACTGGAAAAATAAAACATAACATATAAAATGTGGCGTAACTCTCGCACAGGCCAGATTTTATATTTTATTTATGCAAAATCATCAAATAAACAGTGATTGTGCAATAAATGCGAATAGGATAAATTTAAGAGCAAAAACTTGTACTTGTGTTTGCAAAAGGACCACTAGAACAAGAATGATTTTATTTTGTAAAGCTTTTTTATTACTATCTTTAAAAAAAATGTATTGTTCAGGAGCTGATACCAAAATCAAGGCACTGCTAATGATAATGATACTGAAAAATGTTCCGCAAATATGAGTAATGTTGGCTTAGTCATACTGACCAGAGGAAAGCTCCGCATTAGAGCCTTCTTATACTGCGATTAAAAATCAGATTTTAATCCTCAAATCATGTTTGCTGCGGCTTTGTTGCAGACAAAGAGTCATCATGGCTGTTCAGCATGAATCTGGAACGTATCCATTTTGTTTTATCGGGTTCAGTGAGTTCATATTGCCATGCCAGACCCAGAGGTTAAGCCTTGCACTGCAACTTTAAGTGGGGTTTTTGCCTTTTTAAACGTACTCTGTTCTATTATCAGTGTGTGAGTGAGGGGTGTAGTGGCTGTGATGTAGTCCACAGTATTGCCAAATGTACTACAAATGGTTAACGTGATTAGAAAGCATTGTGACTATTTTAACCATGATTTCAATTAAACAGATTGTGTTTTGATATTCCCTTTGGCATTGTTTTATCCCCCAAACTGAACCTTTCTGGTGAACCAAAGCTGGTGGCAGCACGTTTCAACTTCACTGGATAGCTTAATTGGGCTCCAGTACTCTCATGCATATATCTGGCCATCATCTGTTCCCAAAGGATCAACCACAGATCTGTGGATAAATGCATAATATTTAATATTGCTGTTTTCTATCTTGCTAACTTACTAGTCACAATGAGGTAGGACATGTCCTGGACTCTAGCAAACGCACCTACTGTGTAAACGTGATAGACATTGAAATTTTATTCCCACTCAGTGAATGTACATAATAATAAATGCAAATTGTTAACTGTAAACCATTCTGGTTATTTTCATAGGTTATACAAAGCACAAGAAGCTTTTACTGAGTAAAGGAAGTAGACAAAAAAAGAACAAAATATGCAAATCAAACAAATAAGCTGCAGGCATCACAGAACCAAACAAAAACCAAATGACAGAAAACCAACAAGCTATCAGAAAACAAACCAGAAAGTAAACTAAGAAAAGGCAAGAAAATGATCAGGAATGCTAAATACTAAAAAGATAAAAATGAACTCAAAAAACAATGGGCAAGGCTAACAAACGGCAACAATACTGTAGCGTAGGGAGGGTCCATAAGGCAGCTTTATGTAGAATTGACCCAGCAGCCAGAGTACAAAAGATAAATATGCTTTTTAAACCACAGCACGGCCGTGCTTAGCCACAGAATCCCGCCTAGGGGTTAATAATCAGGAAATAATTTGTGTGTCGGTAACTTAAAACAAGTCCCTACCCTGTTCAAAAGTTCACATAACCTGTAATCATCATTAACATGCCTACAGAACACGCAACTGAAGAACTGTACAGGGTCTGTTTTCAGTCCAAGTTAAATTTAGAAAATGCAGTATTCAGAATAAAGTTCCTTTTTCATTTTCAGGAGAATACTTTTAGAATATTTACCTGCCAGAAAAATGCAGTATTCAAAAGAAAAACCATCAATGCTTGTTTATGAACTGTTTTAGAATCAGCTCACAACATGTAGAACACATTTTCTTTACATGAACTCTAAAGAGGCCTTCAATTAACATATTCACAATGACTGAAGTTCCTGCTAAAGCCTGATTAGACTGATAAATCAGTGAGTGCGTTTACATGCACTCGGTAATCTGATCATAATCGGCATTGAAACCAACTACATGCTTGATGAAATTTAAATTTTCTTCATCTTCTAGATGTTCATATTTTCAGGTGAAGTTGCAACAGCCGCAGCATGAAGTTTGAGTTTTACATTACGTTTACATCACGTCTTCTTGTGTGAGTTTATTGGCCGGTTGCAAAGCAGAAATCAAAGAGAAAGTAACACATTTTATTTTTAATGATGAGGATTCTGTGAAACGTATTAACACAATAATTATATGAAGCAAACTGCCAACCAGTAACAGTGAGAAACAGTATGAATTAAGTAAAAAAAAAAGTTTTTCCAGTCTGCCTTACCAAGATGTATTGTAAATGTATTCTTAATGTATTCTATTGTAAAGAAATTCTAAATAACTTTTTATGTATTGTAACGGGATACATTGCTGAATATTTAGGACAGTGCATTCAGTATTCAGCCATCACTACTTTTCCGATTTCAAATCGCCATATTTATACAACCGTGAGGCGCCTAGGAACCAATCACATACCAACTGAAAGAGGGGTTCATAGAGTTTCTGAGTGTCACTGGAAGATGGCTCCCTTCAGTCTGCGAGGAGAGGCCCCGAGCAGTTTTGCGTTCTCCACTTTAATAAGAGTGAATCCCTCATAATTGTGCGACGTGATTTTCGTCGGCAGTGAACCTCCAACAGCTCAGAGCATTCGTCATTGGTTCTACAGCACTGCGTAATCTCCAAAATCACACTGAAAGAGCCGAGAGTACAGCGACACCTGACATGCTCAAACGAGCATGGGATGAATTTGACTGTGGAGTTGATGTTGTCCGTACAGCTGGAGGAGGTTCATATTGAGCACTTGTAAAATGACATAATAAACTTTATGCTCACTTAGACCATTTACAGTTTACTGCATTGTTCTGTAATGATGTACAAGCGAAATAAATCATTTTGAAGTCGGATTAATCTTTTTGAATCACCCTGTATTTTGCCTAACCCTGTACATAGCTGTGGTGATAAGCAGGGAAATGAGATCCTGCTGTTAGTACTCGGACGAGACAGAGGGATGGGCTCGGGCTTCCGAGGGAGTTTCTTTGTGAAACTGAAAGCAAGTTTGCCTTCATTACTGATAAGTCAGCTGGCTGGATCTCAAGTAACCTCATTAATATTCAGGTAGAACACACCCACTTAAGGCATGAGTCTTAGGGCCAAAGATACAAACTAAATGACAAAAGCATAATATTTCAACTTGAATTTGAATCTGTTTTAAAAAGAAATGAGACGCATTGAAATTTCAGAATCCTACTCTGGTAGTACTGATTCATTTCTAGCCAAACAGTGAAAGCACAGGGATTTTCGTGTTCTGCCCCGCTTCGCATTTGGACTACTTTATGGATTTTGGCCTAGACGGGCACATTTTCTTCTCCAATAATGCATCACTCATCTCACAGAAAAAAAAGACAGGGAAGTCAATAGATGTGTATCAGCTTGTTCAGCCCTGTAGAAACTAAATGGGGTTAATCTCACCAAAGGGAATGGATGAATTCTCCTTGTCCTGTAAGACACAGAAAGGAGGAATCACATGTGCACACAATAAAAAATCCTCACCCTCATAATGTCATTGCAGTACTGCAGAGAAAAAGAGCAAGGCCAGTATTTGCATTGTGGCTGCAACAGTTCTCATCGAGAGCACAGCTGGTGAATATGCTGTCTATGCTGGTTTGAATTTTGTCCCAGATATCCAGGCAAATAGCAGCGGCAAACACTGTTCCGCTACAGCTGAGATAAAGTTATGCTAAAGGATAGAGACACATGGGAAAACCCTTTCATCACATAAACACATTTGATGTTTATGATTACTGATTTATCTCCTTGGGCAGTTGACCTATGCATGCTCCTCCCACAAATGCCTTCTTTCATAGCAACTGATCAAGCTTTACAGGATGTCAGCGAAAATCCCATTTAGCCTAGGTTGGAGTTTAGATTCACTACATGATGTTGAGATTCCAGTTCAAAATGCTATGCTGATGTTGTAGCTTGTCGAAGCATGGCAGGTTGGAAACGACGATGAATTTGCTGCCATACTAACATCTTACATTAACTCGACTACATTAGATTGGTTGGTATAAACCCCGTTTAATATATTGAATTTAGGTTGGTGTTAAATTCACTACATCACATTGAGTTTCTAGCTTAAAATGGCAGCTACTGAGCTGGACTATGATGTTGTAGCTAATCAAACGTAAGCAGGTTAGGAACGACAGTGAATTTACTACCGTTCTAACATGTAATGTTATCTTGATTACGCAATATTTAGTTGGCAAAAAATCTCATTTGACCTAATTCATTTAGTAATTTAGTTTTGATTCAGTACAAAATGTTTAAAATACAGTTTAAACTCAGTTTAAAATGCTACGCTACCAAAGTATGTTGTTGTAGCTAATCGAAACAAAGCAAGTTAGACATGACAATGAATTTGCTACCATGCTAATTTCTAACATTAGCTTGGTTTCCTGACGTTTAGTTGGCAAAAGTCTAATTTAGCCTAATAATTTTAAGATGGAGTTTAAGTCAAGTGGTCATACGCCCCTTTTTTTCCTTCCTCATTTTAGGATGTGAGCTTGGTAAGGCTACTTTCACATTATCAGGTTGAAGTGGCACAAATCTGTTTTTTTGCCCAAATGTGACTCAGATCTGACGTTTTTAGATCTGTATGAACACGCAAATCTAATCTTTCCAAATCTGACCTGAGCCACTATCGTACGTGGTCCTAGATTCCTAGATACATATCTGATTCGTGGCAATGTGGCCTTGAGATTGCTTGGATCGGAATTCCTGTGATTTTCCTTCCACTGCGGTGCGCCATCGTTCAGCTTTACCATGGACTGGGTTGCAGCAGGTTTTGCGTAGGTTCGTTCTTAACTTAGTGTGTAAAGTCTTTATTAAGCTAACACGAGTTTCAAACCATCCTTTCACTAAATTTGCACTACAAAATTTACATTTGTAAAGCTGCTAGATCTCACTGAGCTGGAGCTGTGTGTGTTTACCTTCATGCTTGGAATTAAAATCAGGGAGATGATTCAAGCTGTAAGTAAAATTTAGAATTTTTAGCTTAGTTAACCAAAAAAGTCCTGTTTGTGCTCTATCTGGTTTCCCCAAAACTTACACCTGTCCAGGGGCGTGTAAATATTCAGTAACTACTAAGCTCAATGTTAAAACTGAAGTTAAAGCCTGTAAACGGTAGAAGAGCAACACATCTCACCCTTTTTCGCCTTCATCTCGCCCTAATAATAAAAAGCTGAGAACTGTTCAGAGTTAATTAAACACTATGTAGACAAAAGTATTGGGACACACCTCATAATTATTTAATTCAGGTATTTCAGCCACACCCAGGGCAACAGGTGGATCAAATTAAGTACAGAGCCTTGCAGTCTCGGTATTCAAACAATGGCAGTAGAATGTGTCAAATTGATCAGCTCAGTGACTTTAAACATGGCACATTCACAGGGTGCCACCTCTGCCACAAGTCAGTTTGTGAAATTTCTGTCCTGCTAGATCTGCCCCTGTCGACTGTAAAAGCTATTATTGTGAAATGGAAGCATCTTGGAGCAACGACAGCTTAGCCACTAAGCAGTAGACACACACAATGCCTATCCTCTGTTGAATGGCTTACTAACAGGCTCTTAATTGCCTCTGGAAACAACATCAGCAAAAGAGCTTTGCATCAGAAGCCAGAAATGGGTTTCCATGGCCGAGTAGCTACACACAAGCCTAAGATCAAAATACACAACGTCAAAAGGGGTGTATAAAACATGCCACCACTGGACTCTGGAGCAGTGAAAACACATTCTGTGAAGTGACGAACCACGCTTCTGTCCGACAGTCTGATTGAGGAGTCTGGGTTTGGCGAATGCCAGGAAAACATTATCTGCCTGACTGTATTGTGCGAACTGTAAAGTTTGGTGGAGGAGGGATAATGATATGGGGTTGTTTTTCAGGGATTAGCCTAGAACCCTTAGTTCCAGTGAAGGGAAATCTTAATGCTTCAGCAGACCAAGACATTTTCATGGACAATTCTATGCTTCCAACTCTGTGTGAACAGTTTGGGGAAGACCCTTTTCTGTTCCAATATGACTGTGTCCCAGTGCACAAAGTAAGGTCCATAAAGGCATGGCTGAGTGAGTTTGGCAAAAGCCCTGACCTCATCCCCGTAAAACACCTTTGGGATGAACTAGAATGGAGGTTGCAAGCCAGGCCCTCTTGTCCAACATCAGTGTCTGACCTCACTCCATAATCTTGTAGAAAGCTTCCCAGAAGAGTTGAAGCTGTTATATCTACATTATTGCCTATGGATTTTGAATGGGATGTCATAAAAGCTCTTGTAGGTGTAACGTGTAGGTGTCCCAAAAATTTAATCTGTATAGTGGCTAAGGCTCGTTCTACTCGTTTTTTTGCTGTTCATGACACACGTGATTCACTCACTTGGCGCTACTGATTAGGATGTGCGTATGTGGGTCATTTCAGGTAGGCAGGTTCATTCAAATTAACGACAGATTTAAATCACTTACCTAAAGGAATGTTAACCATCATGTTGGAGAGATCGGATCTGAGCAAAAAATCAGATTTGAGCAATCAGGCTTGTAATGTGAACATAACCTAAAATGTTTAGAATCAGGCTTTGCTTTCATGTTGACATTTGCTTTCTACAGTCGGCCCTCCCCCCAAAAAATATGGCCACCCTACTTTAGATTTACTGTATTACATTGAGTTTTCTGTTTAAAATGCTATTTTACCAAACTGAACTGTGCTGTTGTGGCTAATGAAAACTAGGCTGGTTAAAAATGACTTGAAATTTGTTACCATGCTAACGTCTAATGATATCTCGATTACACAACATTTGGCTCCAAAATTCCCATCTAACTACCGAGCCCAACTTTGTTGTTTGTAGCTAAGTAAAACCAGGCAGGTTGGAAAAGACAATACATTTGCAATTATGCTAATGCCTAACATTAGCTTGATTACACAACATTTACTTGGCAAAATTCTCAGACAAACTACTGTATTTAGATTGGAGTTCAGATTCACTAGGTACTATTGAGTTTTTCATTTAAAATACTATGTTATCAAGTCAAAATGTGTTGTTGTAGCTAATTAAAACTAGGCAGGTCCCAATTTAACCTACTAATTTCAGGTAGGAGTTTCACTACATCATTTTGAGTTTTTTGACAATACACAACAAAAAACTACTCCCAATCTGCCCTGAATGGGATTTAAAAAAAAAAAAACTTTTTAAGTCTCACAGCAGATGGAACAGCGCACTGGAAAAGTCAATTAATCCTTCACATTCATAAAATGATGATTCCTCCAGTAGTGGAGGAATGAAACACAAAATGAGGTGCATTACAATTTCATTCAGCAAGAGAATCTAAAATAGAGCCAAACCACTATGGACACAGATTATTTTCTCTTTTATATTTATATATATA
>JAILXH010044022.1:0-13719 GCA_023558415.1 Piaractus mesopotamicus
ATATATATATATATATATGTAAAATGTGATTAAAAATCAGTAAGCGTGTTGCTTGTATCATATATATTCAGCCAGAGGACAGCTAGAGTATAAAGTTTATACAGAAACTTTATGGCTTAGATAATCAAAAAGAAAAGCTACAAAGCCCTCAAGCATATAAAACACTACCACATGGCGCTGACCCCCATAGTTCTACAATTACAGACTGTAGTCCATCTGTTGCTTTGCATACTTTGTTAACCCCCTTTTACCCTGTTTTTCAAAGGTCAGGACCCCCACAAAGCAGGTATTATTTGGGTGGTGGATCATTCTCAGCACTGCAGTGACAATGACGTGGTGGTGGCGTGTGTGTGTGTGTTGCGATCACACACAGCCTTGCTGCTAGAGTTTTTAAACACCGTGTCCACTTACTGTCCGTTCTATTAGACACTCGTGCCTTCTTGATCCACCTTGAGGATGTAAAGAGTTTGTGTTGGTCATCCTCAAGTTTTTCATCAGTGGTCACAGGAGGCTACCCACAGGACACTGTTGGCTGGATATTTTTGGTTGGTGGACTATTCTCAGTCCTGCAGTGACACTGGCTGTTGTGTTGAAAACAGTCCACCACTCAAATAACATCTGGTCAATAGTGGTCCTGTGGTCAGAAACTGAATGGAGATGAATGGGATAGAGGGCAACTAGTGAATAATGCATGACAACAGATGGGCTGCAGCCTGTAACTGTACACCTATATAGGGGACCTATCAGGAAAGATAGATATCAAAACAAACAAATCCCAGGTGGCTTTGAATGAAGCTACTTGAGGGAATGGCATGAGCGTGCAAAGCTTCCACAAGGCAGAGGGGACTACTCTGAAGACTCTAAAATATAAGGCGGTTATAACACAATTTGCATAATTACATGAGTGTTATTTGATAGTTTTGATGGCCGCACTGTTTTCTAAAATGTAGAAAATACAAAAGATTTAAAGGAGCTGTGTCAATTCGCAAAACATTTAAAAACGTATCTCTTTAACTTAGTATTTAATTTAAATTCTATGTCTCTTTAGTATTTCTTTTTTAACTTGATCAGTCTTTGTCTTGTCTGCAAAATTACCAGTGAACCTTCACATGGCTTACGAGTTTTATGAAAGCTTTTATATTGTCGCTGTCCAAAAAAAAACATGTATGTATCTCCATTTTTTGCTGATTTTATTTTTCTACATCATTTTAAACATGCCCATCCTTTACATTGTGTGAAAATGCTTTAAAATCACTTGAATAAAGGTAAGAGTGTTTTTGCTTTCCCCTGTAAAGTTACTATTTTGGAGACACTTGTTTTCCTTAGGACAGTGACAATTTGTAATCTTGAAAAAGGTAAAGCAGTGTTAAATAATGAGAAAAGGTTTTTTTTGGGTACCATTTCAACTTTCAACACCTTGCATGTGTCTACCTATTATGAATTTATTTTTTAAAACTACATTTTAGGCTAAATGTTTATCCCAAAATGATCATAAAACAATGTCCCAGGCATCAGGCAGTATATTTATAACCATCTAACATTATAACTTTCTGTGATTGTGCTTCTAGAGGCATTACAGTCTTCAGATGTCTGGTTCTGACTGAAAAATTGATTCTAGTTTCTCTAGAATCAAGCATTTCAGATCAAACTGCTCTGAATGACTTTTACATCTTAACCATTTAATTATGCAGATATTTTGGAAAACCCATTCCCATTCTATTCCTCGCTCTCATAACCACATTACATATTTGTTTTAGGGTAAACAATTTTTAGTAGTTACTGAATAATAAGTCTTAAGCCTAACTGAATAACAAGCTGTGTACCAATATCTCACGAAGCAGAACTGTATCTGCTTTAAATCTTCTTTAGCACCACTGTAGTTTCCCTAATGAAGCCCCACCCTAATTCACTGTAACTCTGACTACAGTGAAACCCTTTAATGTTTCATCAACCGAATCTTGTTCAGGCTCTTCCTGGTGCCGTCTGCCCAAGGAGAATGGAGATCCCCTTCCTGCTTCTCAGCTCCTCTCAGGTTTTCCTTCTCACTGCATCTCCCTGTATCTCAGTGTTACTCTGCCATCGTCACTTTCAGCTTGACCAGAAGGATCGAGCTTGGAACTTTTCATAGCCTGAAACTGCTGGCTTACTCTTCAGTTTTTAATCTTAAGACTTATTATACAGGAACTAGGCTACTATGAATTATTAACTATGATGAATTATTCAGTAACTATGCCGAATTATTTAGTGCCATGAATTATTCAATAGGCTTTCTACGATGAATTATTCAGTAACTATTGTGAATTATTCACTATGATGAATTATTCAGTTACTATTATGAATTATTTACTACGTTGAATTATTCAGTAACTATCATGAATTATTCAGTAACTACTGGGAAACTAAAGCACAAGTTTTGGAGTTATGAAAGTGGGGCACTGAGGTGCGGACTGCATACGGTCCCTTGCAGTTTCAGAGGAGCATCGCACTGTTTACTGTGAAAACCTGCACCACCAGTGAAACACAACTGAACTGAAATTTTAATTGATTCACTAATCAAAACACTGCAGATCCTCTGCAATGCCCCCCCGTACCCCCACCCTGGCCTCAGGCCGCACTGCCGTCTCTAGTGTCTCTTGGAGTATGATTATGAATTTGTCGCTCTCACACAAAGGCACGGGGCAGGCAATTATGGGATGCGTGCAGTTGCCGTGGCAGCCGTGTGACGGGCGTCTGCAGTTGCTGAGACGTGTCTATCGGGCGCGAGCAGATGTGGCGATTTATTAATATGCACGGCGTCTCTGTTTACTCCCACCGAGATGTGTTTGATAATATCTTTCCCCTCACACTCCTCTCTTTTCCCTTCCTGCTCACTTGCTCCCTCCCCCGCCTTCCTCACACACTCTCTCTCTCTCTCTTTCTGCCACCTCCTTTTCTTACTTTCTCTCTTTCCCTCTCTCTCCTCTTTCCGCCTTCCATCTCACCCTCTCTCTTTCTGTCATCTGTTCCCTCGTTCTTTCTCTCCTTTCTCCTCCTCCCTCTCCGTCTGCATCACGCCATGCAGAGAGAGCTCCCTGAAATTTCATTAAACACAACATGCTCCGCAGAGCGAAATTTATGAGCCTCATTTGTTTTAATCACAATCTCTGGCGAGATCGGGCGCGCTCTAAAATGTAATTTTGCTTTATTGCACAGTTTCCAGAGCCTTGTTATTGGTTCGGCGTGTCTCAGAGAAACGCCTGCGATTCCGTCAACATGTCCAAAAAACCAGCTACTCCAAATCTGCAGAAGAAGTGCTTTCATACATTACTGCACCAACACAAGGAGAAATTACCTCAGATTGCCCCTGGCGTTTCTAACAGTTCAGCGGCCTCTCTGCATCGGCTTTCATACAGCTTCAAACACTACATTCTAAATTCACTACATTCAGCTTGACTCCACATAAACAGTCCACACACGTCAGCATTTGAATCTACCGTCAACATCACACATTTGCTTCTGACTTAAGACTTCCTAATTCAGCCTCATGCCGCCTTTCTGATAGACGTTAATGAGTCTAATCCTGTTGACTGGTTCACTCTGAGCTGCCATTTTGCCCGATCCCCAACATGCCCGCGCTAGAAAGATGCAAATTATTTATAAACAATGAGGTGAAACTCTGCGGTGACGCATGGCTGCAAACATGGCATTTATTCATGAATGATCTCAAAGGAGGAGTTCCTGTTCAAGCAGGTTTCGCCCTGCTTACACTGATGTTAGTCACAAGAGACTTGAGCGCAAAACTGATCCAACACTATTAGTTTCTATTTATTTATTTAGTTATTTACTATCTCAGAGATGCAATATAACACTCACTAACTCCAACGCTTCAGTGCCTGGTAAAGCACAATAGGCAGTAGGTATACTAGCAAATGTATAGAAGGCTTTTAAATATTAACCCCATAATACATTATTATTTAATAGTCATGCCTTAGTAATGTCTGAAGTGACTGGTGATGCGTGGACCGATTTCTCCTCTACTTCTGCCGTTCCTCATTCCCCTGCCAAATGTGCATTTGTGTGAATCATTAATGAGATGCATAAAGCCTATCTGGAGGCTTGAGGAAAGAACAGACACTGGGAACTAACCTGTTACAAAAGTGGACGTTAGTATTACTGTTTTTCTCAGCAGTGTGAGCTGTGCACTCAAATTAGATCCTATTTAATGTCTAAGCTTGGATGATAATGCAAATTTAGATAAATGATCACCTGCAGAACTGTTGCAATAAACAATGTCCTCGTGATCCAAATTCAGTTAAGAAGCACCATGCGAGCATTACAGAGCCTTACTCTATAGCTGACATTTTCTCTGATAGTACAACTAATCTACAGTTATCATCTGGACTAGCTCTAATACGACTTAACAGTTTACAGAGATACTAAATCTTGCAAAGACAGTGACACTTAACATGCAGTGGATGTCTCTCGCTCTTAAGCTGGAAACCAAAATATTGCTAAATGAAAGAACAGTAATTGCATAATATTGGCACTTATTTAAATTACTGTGAGATTCGAGTAATATCAATTAAAATATCAATTAAAATTTCAAAGCTAATCTACTTTTACATAGGACTATGTTTTTAGAAGTAAATATTACAAAAAGGGTGAAATTGGGAGTTCTGGAAGTGAACATAAGGCCACATTTGATGTTCTGATGAAGGCTTGCTTAAGAGGATGTTCAGTTTCTTGTAGGGAGACTCACAATCAATACCCTGAAAAGATGCATTAAATTTTAATGCATTAAATTTGCTTAATTCAAATGTGATTCAGATAATTTCCAAAAAACATAACATCAACACAATTTTGTCTTTCGGTTTACTTACTTTTGGCATTAACTGTGTTGTGATGACCCTCAATGTGTCTGGTTCCACTGCATGCCACTTACGCGGACAAAAAACATGTAGGTCTAAAGGCCTCAAGTCTACCCTCTAAGTGTTCTGCTAGAGGACACAACAAAGGGTAAAACAAAAGTCGTCCTAAATCCTCGAGAGAACGATCTTGGTACCCCACCTGGAACTCAGATCTTAGTGGAATGCAGCTACTGATCAACTGAGCAGGCACTCCGCTAGTTTATTAAAAACAGCCCCTGATATCAAGAACATAACTCCAGATCATTTATTGGACTGCACGTTCAACGCACAGAAAGCATATTACACCAACAGTGACATAGTGTGCGGTTATGAAGTGTAGCCCTTAATGGAAATTTTCCCCTTTCATTTATCCTGGTAATATGCCTCCAGTTAGGTCGGCTACGGATCTCACAGCAAACTCGGCTTCCTCCATTACCACTAGCTGTTTTGCCACACTGTAACAACTGCTTGCTCGTGTCATTTCCTCAAACTGACACATTTCTCACATCTATCACAGTACGATATCTCTCAGAAAACAGATGTCTATACCAGCAGAACCAGCAACTGGCAGTAACTAATTGCGACTTGCTCACACACAACCGCACCGGAGAATGTAATATGTGGAAATGTAATCGTCTTTCTTTAATTCTAGGACTTGGCATCTAAATTCAAAGAGAGAATCATTTCTAATCAGGCATAAATCACATTTCAAACACATACCTTCTTGGATATGCTGATATACTTGACGCTTGTACCACTAGCCCAAGCATTTTGATTGGGTGACCGAAATACATATCTGGCCAGATGTTCCAGAAGGCTCCACTTAAATCAGAATATAGCAGCGAGAGATCTGAAACCAGCCACTTTGAGAATGTCAGCCCTGTCATTTTCACATTAGACTGGATACCAGTCAAATTCATATCAAAATCACTGCTGCTAATCCATAACAAACCATCTAGTTTGCTGCACCTCCTTTGATCAGAAGAAACAGGCTTACTGTTCATGCTTATAGCAATAAAAGCAGTCTGTAGATTTTTCTCTAGATCAAGCCCTCTGCCAATTCAAGGTAAATGGATATGACAGACAGCCTGCTTAGGCTACAATAGCCTGTTATAAAGTCAAAAAATGTGACCTGTGTGGAGAAAATACAAAATGGAAATGTTCAGACACTGGATAGCTAAACAGACAACCTAAAGCCAAAAGAAAAAAAAATCTAAAGCCTACATTCCTGTGAATACCACCTAGGGCATGCATTACTTTGCATAGTAATGCATACCTGAGGCCTGCATTACTCAGTTAGGTTCCTATGAAATCACAAAGCTTAAGGCAGGGCTGCCCAACCCTACTGGAAATCCACCCTAGTTCCAACTGTACCTTAACACATCTACCCCTTTTGTTCTCATGTTCCTGACCTCTTTGATCAGAAGGGTAAGGTGTGTTAGATAAGGTTGGAAGTACCTGAAGAACTATGCATGGTGAGAACATCACCAGGACCAGGGTTGGGCACCCCGACTTAATTCTGGCTTTAGTTCAGTGGTCCACAATCCTGGTCCTGGAGATCTACCACCCTGCAGAGCTTAGCTCCAACCTTAAAACCAACACGACGGATCCAGGTAATGAAGACCTTCAGGAGCATTGAAATATTGGAGCCAGGTGTGCTGGATCTGATAGAGTGATAGGGGGCTAAGGTCTACAGGGCTATGGTTGGGTACCACTGTCTTATTGTCATGTCCAATCAACCAGGGGCACATTGTAAATGTTTTCAACATCTCTAACAGTATGATATCAGACGTAGCAATGTAGCAGATTTTTGCATTAATCAGAGCTTAAAAGAACAATTCTATGACCTGGCACTTAACTTCAAACACAGAATGAATTCTAAAGTCACTTGCTTGGTACAGGCATGGCTTTCTTCCTTATACAAAGCTGAAGAATGTATTCCTACCTCTGGACAGGCCTGTCACAATTATAACTTACTCGCCTAATCTCAATTATTTAAGATTAACACAATTATCCAGACTGACTGCAATTATTTTCCAGTCATATTTCACTACAACAAACAAAATGTGAATTGGATGCATTCAGTTGAGGCAAATAAAGATAAATAAAAGACAAATGTATTATTTGAGACGTAGCTTATGAAAACAAACAAAAAGTTTTAACATGTTTATAGGGCAGCACTGAGTTATGTTTGTTTCTTTGTCAGCTATGTAGCTTAATCTAACATTTTTAGCTTGTACGCTGGCTGAATGGGTGTTATTTTTTCACTCTCATGAAGAACATGTAGCTGTGCTGGACTCTAGTTCTTTATATCTGTAGACATGTATGTAAGGTTGTGTGCACATGCAGTATGGATTGAACAGTACAAGCGGTGTTAGATACTAAGAAAACATACACTATATGGCCAAAAGTAACTGTCTCTACTCTTTGGGGAAGGCTTTACACTATATGTTGGAACACTGCTCTGAGAATTTGATTGCATTCAGTAGCATGAGCACTAGTGAGATCAGATAATGATATTGGATGATTAGTTTTGGATCACAAATGCCACTCCAACTCACCCCAAAGGTATTGCATGGTGCTGCATCGCTTTAGAGAACACGGTTCCACTGCTCCACAGCTCAATGCTGGGGGGCTTCATACCCCTCTAGCGTACACTTGGCATTGGACATGGTGACCTTAGGCTCCAGAGCATCCAATTCTATTGTCAACGCTTTTCTGTGGAGACTATACAAGCTGCGTGTGCATTTGAACTCCTGTGTCAGCAGTGACTGCACCTTAATACAGCTGAATTCACTAACAAGAATAGGTGTCCACAAACATTTGGACATATTGTGTAGCTACCAGGTAAGGCGGCAAAACAGCCAATTTGGTCACTTTAGGCTTGTTATAGTTGCAAACAATGAAGAAGAAAAGACAATGAACCACAGTTAACCACAGTTATTGATATGACAAGTTATCGTCAGCTAAAAACCCATGATCGTGACAGCCCTACCTCCTGATGCTGAGGAACCAGCCTGAGTGTTTTGACTGCACTTTCCCTTGTTTGTTGTCCACCTTCCATGCAACATCCTCCTGAGGTCCCCAGGCTCCTGCTGTAAAACCACGCTGATGACCTTCTGCTTGCTAGCCATTAAGTGCTTAATAACAACCTCCTATCCTCCCCTACCGACACTGAACGACATGCTACATGCAGCCTCTGCATCTGTCACAATTCAGCAACCCCTGCTCTTAACTTCCCCACACCTACATGACTCACTCTGATCCAACCACACCTCCATAATGATCTCCAAATCAGACCATATCATTATTTGGCTAAAAGTCTCTCGTCAAATTGACCTCACTCGTCTTACTCTGATACACCTTCATGATGGTCTCATAACTTTTGCTTAGTTGGCCTAAATTTCTCTTCACCCTGAGTCAATGTGATCTGCCTAATTTGTAATTTACCTCTGGCTAACTGCTCTTCAAATACCACAGTATTTGCAATATAATAATTACAACAGTACTTCATTTGAACCTCACTTGAGTAGATTTGGGAGAGGGGGTCTTCTGCTACTCACATAAAATGTTAGTTTTAAAAAAATGTGCTGCTGAAAGACTTACTTCAAAGATATTGATTAACATATAATTCTCATTGGTAAGAAAAACTGGACATTTTTTCACCCCAGACGCAGCTGAGCTAAGTAAGTTTAAAAAAACATCAAGAGAGATGCAATAAAGACATGCTATAACATGCTAAAGTAACTTGTAATCAACTCTAAATTAAATAGCTTCTTTTCTGGTTTGTTGTTGGCCAAGACATTGCACTTCATATGGTTGTAATAGCTGGACTATGAAAGTTGTCTCAGACTCACTTATTCCTAAATGCTTCTTTAAGCTGGGATTGGAAAGTAACACAGGTAAAGTTACACAAGACTTACTGTTGACCTAGTGCACTAAATCTAGTGAACTAGCTCTGCTGAAGGCTTCCTACAAACATCAATAATACCTGGATGTTTAATAACTGAATTTACGTTGCAATGTCAGTTATGCATGTCAAAATATACTTTAGCTAACTGGCTGCAAATGTCTGTGTCTTGGGTGGCTGGAACTGTGAGGGATCCAGGGCTGCTGCGGAAGAGTGGGGCTTCATATCTATCACAATAACTTTACATCCTAATCCACAGAGCTTCACAAAAAATCATATCTAACATGTTCAGAACTGGAGGCCAAAATGTGATATCATGGTACTTGAACAAGTTTAAAGATATACGGTATATAACGATATTCACTTTTTCAGACGTAAGTCGGAAGACAAAAGTGCCACATTTAAAAAATACTATCAAAAACTTCAAATGACTTCAATGATTTGTCTTCAACTTTATACATACTGTCCTGCACAAAATCCAATTAAACAGGACTAATTATGCTCTCATTGTAATCAAACATGCAGTGTTTTTTAATAAGTGACGATATGCATGATACGTTCAGAAAAGTTAAATGTGACATCATTTATCACAATTATGATAAGTACTGTCATACTGCACAGCTCTACCCAGAACCAAGACTCTTATCTTGGCTGTAGACAACAACCAAGTTATACCTTCTGGGCTGGACAGCAGTAAACACATTCCCTGATAGAGGACTGGTTCCTCTTAAAGTTCTCAATTACAGAGCACTCTCCCTTTGAGTTTTGGGACCCCAACACTGTGGCTTTGTCATAAAAACTTTGACAATATCTCTGGTGGAAAACATTACAGTGAACTATAACAACAAACTGGAATACTGAAGGGAACATGTTCACGAATCGTAAGACGTCGTTCAGCTGTTTTCATTCATAGCATCATAGCCTATAATCTTAATTTGGACACTTTAGAACCCTACTTTTAAATAGTTCTGAGTCTCGCTGCTTCTATTTTGTTCTTCTTTTTGGATATACTGGACTCGAAAGCAGCAGCAGACTGGACTTTCAACAGGACACCTTTAGTGAGAATATTCACACTAGACGGCTAAGCAACACATGCTAAGTCTCCAAGTATCCCAGTGAGCTTCAGAGTGTTCCAATAATCCATACACCAAACTTCTACCTGCACCTGGGCTCTCTTACCGGGGCTGATGCCGTAGCTGCAGTCTGGAGCTTCGTGGCTGAGCTCCGCGCGGCCCGCGGGCTGTGTGACCCTCCTGCGGCCGCAGAAGAGCGGGGGTGGGACGGAGCTTCCCGGGGCTCCGCCGACGCTGCTGGGCCTCGCGCTCGCGTCGCAGGGGAGGCGCTGTAGCTGCAGTTGGTGCTGCTGGTGCGTGTACGGCGGGCCGGTCGCGAGCTGCTGCTGCTGCTGTTGCGCGCGCCCTGCGCCGTCCCCCGCCTGCGGGATGTCCACCATGGTGGGTCTGTCTCGCCTCGCCCTTACAATCGCGCGCTTGCTCGCGAGCGTTCTGAGGGCGCTGTACGGGCTCCGTTGCCGCGCGCACACGCCGAGTCCCTCGTCCGCAGACAGCATCTCCTCGTCCATGCCGCGCGCGAGCCACTCTCTGTAGTCTCTTCAACGTGGTGTGACGCTGCTCGCTCGCTCGCGCTCCGGAGAGATTGAACGCTTCTCTCTTTCTCACACACACAAAACACAGTGTAACTCCGGAGGAGGCGGAGGAGGGACTTTACTGACAGGTCACTGCTCCAATCCCCTGGCGGGATGGGGGGAGGGGGCTTTTGTCTGCACACAGAGGGAATTGTAGGGGAAGGCGGGGGGCAACGTCGGCAGCTGCTCGCGCCGTCTGGAGCGCGGGGGGGTTGGAGGGCATCTGCACCAACAGTGGGAGTGTCGAACACAAGAGGGGGTTTATGATATTAAGAGGGAGACTGGAGGACGTCCATGTTTTTGTCACATAGCCTTGAGACTCCTTCACTCGTCACGGAGTCAAACACAAAAAGTCGCAATGTGTGGGGGCCCAAGCACTGCACACTACACTCACTGGTCACTTTATTGCACCTCACCCAGTGCACCGACCGGCCACTTTATTAAGTACATTTTATCAGCTCAATTTCCCCGCTGAAAAAAGACCCTTACAACCATTAGTGTTAAAACCTGATGGTTTTGCTTTCTACTAAGAAATGGCTTCATGGGTAATAATTAGAGAGCACTAGTTTCCTGTAGGATACCTTTAGATCCCATTAGAAAACCATCAAATGCATCTGGAATCAGTCCCAGAACACCTGTTAAACCATTAGAATCCTTTACACGGTGATATCAACACATCAGGAAAACACAGAATGCCATTACTGACTATTGGACACCACCATGAACCAACAGAAACTTCAATGATTGCTATGTTTTTTTTCCAGCAGGTTTACCATGTGTACGCTTTGTAGTTCTACAAATACAGACTGTAGTCCATCTGTTTCTCTGCATAATTTGTTAGTTCCCCTTTCACCCTGTTCTTCAGTGGTCAGGACCCCCACATGACCGCGACAGAGCAGGTATTATTTGGGTGGAGGATCATTCTCAGCACTGCAGTGACTCTGACGCGGTGTTGGCGTATTAGTGTGTGTTGCCCTGGTATGAGTGGATCAGACACAGCAGTGCTGCTGGAGTTTTTAAACCCTTACCGTCCACTCTAGTAGACACACCTACCTTGTTAGTCCACACTGTAGATGTAAAGTCAGAGACAGTAGCTCATCTGTTGCTACACAGTTTGTGTTAGTCATCCTCTAGTCCTTCATCACCGGTCACAGGCCGCTGCTGTGGAGGACTATTCTCAGTCCAGCAGTGACACTGAGGAGTTTAAAAACTCCAGCAGCACTGCTGTGTCTGATCCACTTGTACCAGCACAACACACACAAACACTGTCACTGCAGTGCTGAGAATGATTTACCACCCAAATAATACCTAATACCTCTGTGGTTGCCCTGAACTTTAAAACTCAGGCTAAAAGGGGGCTAACAAAGTATGCAGAGCAACAGATTGTCTACATTCTGTAACTGTAGAACTACAAAGTGCACCTATATAGTAAGTGGAGCTGATAAAATGGACAGAGTGTAGATACAAGGGTGTGTGCTTAATGCAGTGACTGGTCGTTGTATCTGTTCATTTTATCAGCTACACTTACCATAAAGATGCACTGTGTCATTCTAAAATTACAGACTGTGGTCCATCTGTTTCTCTGCATAATTTGTTCACCCCTCCCTTACCCCAATTATCATCGGCAAGAACCCCCACAGGACCACCACAGAGCAGGCATTGTTGAGGTGGTGGATCACTCCACTGCCCAATCAGACACTAATATGGTATAGACACGTTAGTGTGTGTTGCGCTGGTACGAGTGGATCAGACACAGAGTGCTGCTGGAGTTTTTAAAACACTGCGTCGACTTTCTGTCCACGCTATTCCCTGCAAGAAAAAATAGCATAGCATGGCTTGTTACCAGCAAAACCAGTATTTGTTGTGTTTTGGATGCTGGTATGCAGCTGGACCACCTAAACCAGCACCAGACCATTATTAGACCAGCATAAACCAGCTTAGACCAGCATGGAATTCATGTTGGTCTGTGTAAAGTCGGAGACTACAAATCTTCTGTTGATGCACAGTTTGTGTTAGTCACACTGTCAAACTGACCACTGATGTAATACTAGAGGATGACTAACACAAACTGTGTAGCAACAGAAAAGATAGGTAGGCATGTCTAACAGAGTGGACAGTGAGTGGACACACACAAAGCTAAAAACTCCAGCAACGCCACTGTGTGTGATCCACTCTGTGTAGCACACATTTACACTAACACACCACCACAACGTCAGTGTCATTGCTGTGTGTATGATCCACCACTCAAATAATCCCTGCTCTGTGGGGGTCCTGACCATTGAAAAATGAGAAAGACAGGGCTGAGAAATAATGCAGAGAAACAGAGGGACTACACTCAGAAAATCACTGTAATTGCAAAACTACTTAATAAAATGGACAGTCGGTGTAGATACACGGAAGTCAATGAGTACATGTAATATAATCTAGTACATGTAAGTATCATCCACATTTTGGAAATGACCACTTGACTTAGTTAGGCATCTAATGTGTGAGCCCAAAGAGCTCCTGTGACATCTACAGAAGGTCATGCATGTGCTATTAAACATCACACATTCGTCAGCGTCTGCTTACTGTAGGCAACAGAGGCGAAGTATACCCACATCAGATAAACACAGCTAGCTAAATAATGTTATACTTTTTAACACATTGTCTAGGGCAGTGGTTCCCAAACAGGTCCTCAGGGCCCCCAAGACAGTCTATGTTTTCCCTCATCCCTCCCTGCTGAAAAAACGAGCACAGCACAGACCAGCAAACATTTCGTGCTGGTCTGGTTCTGGTTAAGCTGGTCACCCTTACATGGTTATGCAGGTTGACCAGCATACCAGCATCGAACCACAATATCGCTGGTTATGTTGGTGACCAACCATGCTGTTTTTTTTCTAGTAGGACTATGTGTTGCAAAGTGGGTTGGAGCGGAAAAATGTGGGCTATCTGGGGGGCCCTGAGGAACAGGCTGGGAACCAGGGGTTCAAGGGACACGGACAAGCACATATTTCCATTGCCTGCTGCACTACTGTAACTAAAACGCTGCACCTAATCTAACCCTGACTTAAAAAGGATTTTAGGTATTTTATGTAAGTACAATATAATAAATAAAAGCTGCCAAAAAGACCCTTCAAATGCTCTCATAAGGTCCAAATATTTCTCAGTCAGCATTTTGGGGCATTTGGTCCTCATAAAGAGATAAATAAATGGCCATGACCACACACAGACAGACACACACACACACACACACACACACACACACACACACACACACACACACACACACACACACA
>JAILXH010044022.1:22206-41816 GCA_023558415.1 Piaractus mesopotamicus
ATCATAGAGCCTGTATGGAAATAATGCAGCTGTGCTTTGGGACCAATCACATGTATGGTTTTTCCCATAGGAAATGAATGATGGAATGTTGAGAAAATTCACAAATCATGTCCCAAAGGATCTCCCTCACACTGCCCCTCACAGACTCACATACATACTAGCACCTGTATATACACACGTATTAGCAGCCGCCTGGGATACCATAGCAGCAGCCAAGTAACACCTTAGCAACCACCTGAGATAAGATAATCAATGGCCAAGCTTCACCTCAGCAACCACCCGGGATACCATAGCAATGCCCAAGCAACACCTAAGCAACCACCTAGGATTCAATAGCAAAAGCCTACCAACATCTTTGGTCAGGCCAACTTAAAGTTTGTTTACATACTTTTCCCTTCTAGTTTCAAATGATATTTACTCTGCATTTTGTGAAAGATCACACTGTTATGCCTTGTGTTGTGTAATCCAGCTCATTTTAGCATTGTGGCAATTTACAGCCTGTCTAATTTCAATCAGTTACAACATAATCCAGCTCAGTAGCATTTCAACTTGGAAACGTTATGCAGTAAATCTAAACAGCAACCTGAATTCATTAGTTTGAATGAGGTTTTTGCCAATGTTGGCCAATTGTAAAGCTTGTCAACAACAATGATAAATAATAATAACAATAATAAATAACATCTTTATTTATATATGGCAACTCAAAGTGCTTTACAGACAGATGTTTAATAGTAATAAAAGAAACTAAAACTGAGTTTGATTTTCTTCCATCATTGTTACTATTCTGTAACCACAATATGAGAAAATATAAATTAAATAAATGAAAGCTGAGTTTTCATTTAAAGCATCTGAGGCAATAAAAGATCAAATAAAAAATGTAATTAAAAGCTAAATTAAAGAGATACATTTTCCAATGTTTCTTAAAAGTGTTTGCTTGTTTAACCTTGTAACAGTTGCTATGAAAGGATGCATTGGTGGGTGGAGCACGGATAGGTCAGTTGTTGACTTATCATCACTTTTACTCCATTGCAGGAGCAAGAACTTTGCAGACTTCAGCCACTGCCAGCGCGCAGTGATGCTTCTCTTGGCAGGCCACAGTGTCGCTCACACGCATCAGAACTTGAAGGAAAGTAGTGATGTGATTGTGGTTGACAGATGAAGCCGGAGAGCTGCTGAAACTGGCTGGACAGAGAGACTGAGAGAAAGAGAGACCTCAGCACGGTGGATTTATGGTGAAATTCTGGACGTCTAAAACTTCTGTGCCAGATTAAAAAGCACACAGACCTCTGTTTGCACCTCTTAAGTTCTATTAAATCGATGCACTTTTCATGTGTTTTTATAAAAATGTTTTCTATCTTTCTGGAATAAATTAGTCTTGTGTGCCAGAATGCAAACTTTTATGCCATTGTTGGGACACTCAAGGAAAAGACTGAAGAAAGAATGTAAGAATGAAGACATATTAGGAGAAATTATTCTACACATTTTTTAAAAATCATTTACTGAATAAAAGGAAACAAACCAGGAATTTAAACCTATTGACAATCGAGGAGGGCGCAGAGGAGAGAAGGATTTACTGGGAAAGGAGTGCCAAGTGTGTGTATGTTTGTATGTGTGTGTGGGGGGGTACTTTGCTACATGAAATGAGAGTTACCTGAGCAAGGCAAGCAGACTGTTAATGACTACATATATTTTACAGCGTGTTACATTCATACATTTGTTCTGTGAGAAAAGTAGCTACTAATGTTGAGCCATATTTCTTAACATTCCTCATTCCTCCCTCAACTTCAACTGAGTAAGACACACAGCTACCTCTGGGACTGCTTTTTTTTTTTTTGGACAGTTTGGAGGACTGTCTCCAACTGTTTGTTTTTCCATGATCTGGTGTGGGTTTTTAATTTCATTTAACATAATTCATAGAACACTGAATAACTGCCATAATTGCTATGGTTTCAGGTTACGTTAACAGCACACACTCTCTGGTGGATCTGTGGTCAGCACAATGCTCCGAGTGGTCATGTGTTACTGAAATGTCTGACCAGCTGGCGCAGCGCAATGTGCCGGAGAACAGTCTGTAGCATGTACAGTCGCATACCACAGCTGAGTATTAAATGCTACTTTCTACAGTGTTTCAAATAAAATTCAATGACCTTCTTTTAGAGACCACAGTTGACTTTTTTCTGTAACGTAAGAACTTCTGAATTTCTTCGTAACAAAATATCAATATCAATATTAGATTCAGTGATTATTTTTAAGGGGAATTCCACAGCTTTTCAAAATCGCTGCCTAATTACATAGTTAAGATAAAATAATTCAGAGGTTTGACGTGAACCATGCCATTCCAACCATAGGGCTGGAATTGTTCACAGTGGTGTTGATAGGAACCAGATGTCTGAAGACCTTCAAGGGGAACTCTTTTTGATTTTTCAATATTTCTGCACATTTAAATGGTTGAGATGTAAATAACGTGTAGGTTCACTGGTGGTTTTGGATAGTAAATAAAATGGCTATATTTGTGTTGTAGGCATTGTGTCCCCTGGTTCCTATCACCATCACTGAAATTTTGAAAAAATGGTGGAAATCCCCTTTAATGGCTTTGAAAGCTAAATCACAAAGTTCTTGACATGGTTTTGAAAACACTATCTGATGCCTGAGACATTGTTCTACGATAGCTTTGAGGGATGGTTTTGGCCTAAAATGTATGTTTGAAAAGTCAATCATGTTGGACTGGTACATTCAGAGTGTTGTAAGGAAAAATAGTCCTCATAGAAATCCTACTTTTTCAGATTTACCACTATTTTAACACTATCAATATTGTTGCTGCCAGGACCTTGTTTCTCCAAAAATTTGATTTTTTTTCAGGAGGATAAAAAAGTTCTCAACTTTGAATGAAAACTAATGGAAAAAGATATGATTCCCTGTAATTGTAGACCATTTCTATTGATCCATTCTTCACGTAACATAATATGTAAAGGCCAACTGGCATAAAACAAAAGCAATTAAAAAAAAAAATAAAATAAAATAACTGAGATACAATGCATTCAAAATAAAATGGCTATATTTGCATTTTATACACGACCCCTTGTTCCAATCACCATCACTATAAAGAAGACAGTCAGTAATTTTCTGCACAATGCACCATTTCCCATAAAAATGGGCATCATTCCTCTATAATACAAATCAAATGTCTATGGTCTTGCTTAACAGCACTGTACATTAATTAAGGCATACAAGATGGAGAAAAATACCTCATTCATCTTGTGGACAAACTCTAGTGGGCTGAATTAATACTTACTGATTTAGAGAAGAATTTCCAAACAGGAACAAACTGTTTTTACTGCAAGAAAACAGCTCAGCCAACCCCAGATGAACTCATCAGGAGCTGAGACGGCCAGTTAAAAACGACATATCTGACCATCAGATGGCATCTGTTTATTATGCGTGAAGTAGGCCGATGTGTTCGGAGTCCTCTCCACCTCTTCCTGTTTAGCTTCTTCTCATGGCAGTGTGTATGTGAGTCCTGCCACCTAAAGGGGAAAACTGACTGTTCACTCCAAACAAGACAGCATTCCACATAGTGCCAAATGTTTCTTAGAAGCAATATATTTTTATAAAATGATGTCACTGCAATATCTCATTCATTAGCTTACAGACTTACAGCAAATGTAAATGTTAAGGTGAGTTGTATTAGAATGCCAAGCAAACACACAACAAAAAATAAACTGTTCTTTTACTGTACTGAATGATTACACATGCAATATAAACATGAATTCTTGTAATGACTTATTTAATGGACATGTTTTTCATTTCCAGTGCAGTGTTTAAGACGTGCAGATCCCACAGGATTCTGTTTAGATAGATGGAGGCGAATGCAGAGACCGTGGCCAAAATCCAGTCAACATGATTCAAATCCAAATCTTCTCATAAACAGATTTAGTGTGGGACAGGGCTGAGGCGCGGAGAGGAAACGGAGAGAAACATCCTGCTAAAGAACACAACACAGCAAATAAAACAAGTGCAACCCAGAAAGGGTGGGACATCCTGATGGATAGCATTTTAAACGAGGAACTGGAATTTGCACGACGATCCTCACCTGTGATAAACACCATAGCGTCCTAATGTGAAAGTCTGACCATGTAGGGGTTTATTACATGAAATAATTTAGTAGTTTTGAAGTAATTTGTGGACACATGCTGGTCTAGACAGGAAATGGGCCATTGGAGCATAACTGTTCGGAAACAGCGAAGATTAATGCTAAATAATAGCTTTGTGTTCAAAGAGTCATTATGGTAACTTTTCTAATTTGTGTTGGAAGACCTCAAGTTGAACTTTTCTACATACTGTCAGGGGCTTTTTATGGGCAAATCTCATGACAAAGCAGAGGAAAAAATGTAGACTGAAGGACAGAACGTGCATGAAGAGTTGAGTGATACTTCAAAAGGAAAAGCAGACATTTTTAAAATGAGAGTGAATAAGTTAACGAAATCTGTATTAATGACAAAAAGCTTTCGTTTCCATGTTCAAGTTGTAAAGTTTATTTCCGTAGTCCTTTATGGCAGTAAAAGACAGAACACTTAAAATTTTGCAGTCCCAACATGCTGAACAATCATTAAACAATGAAGACATAAAAAAAAAAAAAAAAAAAAAAGTTAATACAAATTAAAAAATAAAAGTGCATTTTCTTCTTTAAAGTGACCAATATTAAAAGAAAACCTGTGTACGACTAACATTTAAACCATTCATGCAGTCAACCACTTCCACAGACGACGGTTCGCTAAAGCAACAGTCCAACTCTTTCACTGCGGTCACGTCAGAAAAAAATCCAGTGTTCAACGACAACCAACAACAGCAAACGTTCAGAACGAAATGACCCACTGAAAGCAGAGATTAGGAGACGAAAGCACTGAGGCTGTACTTTACAAAAGCTGAGAAAAGAAACACACTGAGATTTCTGCTCAGAGAAGAGGTACATCATGTGAGATTTCAAACAAAAGTACAAGCTCGTACGTACGACCAGATAAATAATACTGGAAACAAATACCCAGTTCAGAAAGATCAGCCACCACTTGAGAGTTTAACAGTGCAACATCATCTGTCAAGCTTTAGCTCAGCATTACCACCAAGGACCCTTCTGCCCAGTATAGGCTGAAGGACAGCACGCACACGCATACTCCCGCACAACCACTCTACACATGTACAGGGCCATGCAGCGTCATAGTACACTGTGATTATACCTGGAGACATGCAGACAAGGAGCGAGCGGCATTACGCACACAAAGACACAGACATAGGGGTCACGCACACACATGCACACACATACCCCACACTACAGTTGCCACCTATCCAGAATTTAACTGGATTGTCTGGGATTTTGGTTGTCTGTCCAGGAAAAAATTGACTCCATTCCTGGACACACAATGCATCTCCACATATATTCAAACTGTTTTCATATGTTAGCATTTCTTATAAAGTTTGTTTCTTTTTAACCCATAGAACCATCTGCATACAAAGAATGGGTTTAATTAGTTCAATGTAGAAACAATTGTTTCAGGTGCACTGTTCAATGACATGTTTAGACACTAGTGGGGCTGAACGATGAGGGGTAAATATGTAACTGCGAGTGATACTGATCATATTGAAACATTTTAAGACAATGCTGAAAAATACGGGACGTAAGTAAAATTGAAGCTTGCAATTTGAAAATTGCAGTCTTTCAATTTGCGATTTCAGCATAGAAATGATGACTCGTTCAGCCCTCTAGACCAGAAAACATCACTGGATTATTCTTATGTCCGGTCTATACTATAGGATTGATCCTAAACAATGTTGAAGATGTGACAGACCCCACACATAACAGATTTCACTGATTTTTGTCATTTTTCTACCATCACAGCCCCCATACTAAAAGATTTGGCCATAACAAAACACCATACTCTTTTTGATTATGTTTATGAACCAGAGTCATGACCAACCTGGGATCTCTGAGAATTTCTCATCAATAACTCACTTTAGATTAAAACAAACATGGCAAATGACATCAAGGCACAGACTGCTGTGGTATTTTTTGCAGCCATGTGTGCATTTTGCAAAGAAAAACAAGCAGTTTTTTTTGCAAATGTCAATTTTTAACCTTATGTTCAGCACAGCCGGTTATCAGTTTTTCACACGTGATGTCAACACTGCATTTCATATGAGAGAATTTCCCCTCACAATGCAGGATGTTAAGTGGTAAAAAATGGACGTTTAATACTTAGGATCTGAAACCTGGCCAGTTACAACTGATGGGAAGATGATTTAATTTAAGACCAGCCTGAAATAAGGACACGTTTTGCGATTCTGCCTTAAAATTGGCCTGATTATCCTGTAGTGTGGGCCAAGCATTAGACTGCACTATGAGAACAGCTACCCGTCCACTGAAGTTAGAAAAATATCAAATTAATGTTTGAGTGTCCAGGAATTTTACAGGGCTGAGGTGGCAACCATAACCCACACAACCTTCAGTCTCATACACAAAGGAATCCAGAACTGATCAAGTGGAAACAGCAGTTAGTCTCCCAGGGGTAAGTTAACACACATGCTCAAGAACAGTCACACACACTTAGATGTACACACACACACACACTCATTCAAGCATACGCTCACATGCACATGCAGACAACATACAATGCACACACAAAACCTGATCTCCCACAGGGAGAAGAGAGCTAGCGCGCATTCATACACACACACACACACACACACACACACACACACACACACACACACACAAAATACTCTACCATAAATGAAACAAGCCTTCATAATGGTAACAAGAGAAGTTTAGTCACAGGTTAAGTTAGGCTCATTCTCCACCATCAGTTTTCTGAACACAGACGACAAAAGAGAAGAAGAACGACGTCTCATTACAAAGCAGATCAATTCAAAAGGTTGTACTTCTCCAATATAAAAATACAAATTCACAAAATAACTATGGAGACAACATTATTTTGATACTGGGTGGACCTCCAGGCTTAAATCCCCTTTCTCCCCCCCCCCAACTTACGCTAATGGCACTTCAAGTTTTGAGGAATCGACTATCTCACCAAGAGAATTACTAGAAGTCAACCATCTGCATCGTCTAAAAGACGTCCGCACAAACTGCACGAACTGTACAGGGCTGGCTGACACAACAGAGAGTCAACATGGAGCTCAAACAAACCAGCCAGGCACTGCAGAGAAAACAACAGCTCCCAGCTTGTATGTGTTAGCGGACTAATCCAGCCTAGCTAAAGTATCTGACTTACTTTCTAACAGGGACAAAAAAAAAAGTTCCTATTAGGCACCTTTGTGATCGTTGCAGCGGTATTCAATGAGGAATGCAGAAACTTATTGAAGGGCCATCAAAATATGTTATATAAATGGCACTACCAAACGGCTGCCAGACATCCAGGCACGATAAACAATTTCTTAATAACATTTATTACCAAAAAAAAAACAAAAAAAAAACAATTATCTATGGCTGAAGGCAGGAACATAAATAAGAACTTAAGAGCATGCAAGAGGGGTAAAAAACAAACAAAACAAATAGTTTTGGTCTACAGTGGCCAAATCAATACACAGGGGAGATGCTTAGGGAAAAATCTGTAAATATAACTGCATAATACTGTAAGTTTCCAAACAAGCAGTCAACATTTTTTTTCTTTTTAAACGGCGATTGTGTCATGACGATTATGATGATGTCATCTTTGGCGATTCCCATTTCCACAAGAGCTGTGTGGAGCTGCTCAATACTGCTGTTGCTACACAAACAGGGATTATTTAGAGCAATACTGTTATTCAGAGACCATGACTGGTTAGGGGGATAAAATCAAAGATCATTACCACAAACGTATAACACCATCATTACCATCACAGTCACCACCACTGTGTTTTTGGCTTTAACAGTAAAAGTTGCGAGGATGTCAGAAGAGAGAGAATTCATGGAGTGTTTCTCAGCGTCTCTCTGTGTGATGGGTCAGTAACAGAGTAGTCCAGCTTAAGCCACTCAAACCCAGTGTGGCCATGCAGCTACTGCGCTGCAGTGTGACTGCTTCAAATCTCCAAATCTTAATTTTGTTCCTTACTTTTTTTTATTCTTCCCTTTCGAAGTACAGCTCTCTCTCTCTCGCTCTCTCTCTTTTGTTTTTCTATGCTGTTCCAGCCAGGCAACTCTGAGCCGGAGAAAGACAAACTGACAGGCTTCAGCTTCTGCCAGTTTTAAAAGGTTGACTGACAGCTGAGGCTCAGGGGGACCGGGCCTTGGGGGCCGGATCTCACCACTCGTTGGTCCGCTGCTTGGTGGTGTCGTAGGCCCTGATGACCTCGGATTGGGAGACCACTCCGTTCTCATCCTGAGAGAAGGCGTAGCCGTCTGCAGGAGGAACACAGAGAAGATGTGTCAGATAACGCAGCACAAATGCTGATAAACAATGGAAGAAATGTGGTAACAAATGGGTGGGACAAATATACTTCTAAACACTTTGAAAGAATGAGAGCTAAGCTTTGGCAAGAAACAGTTAAGCAAATCACGATACCACTGCTACGAGTCCACTCTAACTCAAAGACAGGGTTTATACTACCGGACTATTATGACTGACAGTTTGTAACGATCCAAATGAAAGGATGATGAGCCTTGAACTCCTGAATAGCATTGTAACCATGTTTAATGACTGAGCTATTCAATATTTAAAATATGAGGGGTCAGTATAGAACACATTTTGGCCTATTATTGGCCAAAATTGGCGTCTTCACAAACATTGTAATTTTTGCCATTTGATCATGAACAAATCATTATATAGCAAATAGTGTTTAATGCAGAAACCATTACCTTTAAAGTAGCTTTTATTTGGCCAAATTGACGCCGCAACAATAAGGCTAATTTATCTGGTGCCTCTATGTGTGTTATGCGTGTGCTACATATTTGTGTTCCCACACTATGTTTTACACTTTTTATACTATCACAAACACAGACATTTTGAAGCTTAAAACATTCAAGACATTCAACGTATTTACTTTGCATGTTTGTTGTTTTACACAGTATTTACTTCAGTAAATATTTAACTTTAAAACCTAACTCAGAATATTATTGAAGGAGCATGCTAGCCTGTTAGCCTGTTAGCACTGTTTTGGGTCATTAACTTTATATAAACGCTGATGCCTGGTTCCATCTATAAATATGCTTAGTGGTCTATGCAAGTAGCACAACGGTGCATTAATACAGAATTCAGTTATTGGTTTATCTTGTCACTGCCGGTGCAAAACTTTGTATCTCCAAGATGTTAACTTCACAGGAGAAGGAAAAACATCCTTAATTTTAAACGGACGTTAACATAACTAATTTTTTTTTGTTAGTCCATTCATAATAAAATTTAAACACAATGCAAAGCATAGCTTGACTTTTCAACTCATGCAAAAAAAAGTTAAAAAATACAAAAATGGAGATACAAGGTTTTCATGAGACAGTTACGATATAAAGTATTTTACAATGGCCTCAGCCAGTTAGATTTAACGATACATGGTATGTATAATGACGTTTAGTTTTTCTGAGATGTGAAAAGTTGGTACAGACAAAAAAGTCATACTGCCCACCCCTAGCACTTTCTTAGTCTTAAGATAAATAACTAAATAAGCCTCTAGAT
This sequence comes from Piaractus mesopotamicus, assembly GCA_023558415.1. Classification (NCBI taxonomy): domain Eukaryota; kingdom Metazoa; phylum Chordata; class Actinopteri; order Characiformes; family Serrasalmidae; genus Piaractus; species Piaractus mesopotamicus. Next base: position 31,860 of record JAILXH010044022.1, read on the forward strand.
TAAGTGGTTTAACAGGTCTGTATTGAGATTGTATCAATAGCAGCATCCTTTCTGATGAATCAATAGAGAGAAGTCTATTGCCCAGTGCTGCACGATTATGAAGCTCGTAGCAGTTAAGGCACACTAGCTTCTACTGCACTGCACACTGGGGTTGACATTCAACCCCTAACTCACCTTTATGTCTCAACTGACTCGGCCTCTACCTGCTGGCCTGGGGGCGCATGCAAGAGGCCGAGGAGAGCAGTGCATTGTGGGAGCAACAATGGAACACGGAAATGATTAGATGTGACTCTGGCCATCAGGCAACAGAGCTGCACAGCAGAACGCACACACACGTACACACGTACACACACACACACACACACACACACACACACACACACGCATGCAAATGGAGAAAGGGCGAAGCTGCGGGATACAGCACCATACGGTGGTAGGTTAAATTGCAGGTCAGTGACAAGTCTTTTGGAAATTAAAAAAAAGGGAAAAAAAAGCAGCTGTAATGGATTTTAAGGTGTGGTTTCAGGGGAAAAGCGCACATGGCAAAATCAGACTATCACGGAGCGCCTCCCATCCCCACCTAAAAACAAATAACAAAATATCATGAGCTGATGAAGAGACCAAAATAAGACAGAAAACAAGCAAACGCAAACGCAAACATAAATAAACTCACAAAAGCAAAATGGGACGCAAACACAACACGTGTGCGCCTGCTCGAGCTGTACGGTCCCAGCTCTGCGGAGGGGGACATGTGTTAGGAATTATAGATGCCTGGCATGTCAGTGTGCATGACACTAAATGTCGGATAACAGCCATTACCAGCAGGTGTTTATATTGTCCCAGACACTAACATATGCCGCTGCTTTGATTAAGAAAGACCTGTCTCTCATGTTACTACCTCAGCTACGCAGCACCCATATTCATGCAAACGTCATATTGCCTCATTTGGCCATCAGCAGCATGATGTCACTGCTTTCATTTCTGTTTTTTTGTTGTGAGATGCTTTCTTCTCAACCCAAAGAGAGTCCTCAGGTTTGCCTTTCATCAAGTTTCTGCATATGGGCGTCGATATGTGCTTGAGTGTACGTGTGCACCTGCATTTTTATAGTGCAGATGGGAATGGTGGGATGTGTGTCCAGAAGACAATCCTCGCGCGAATGTGTGTATTGTGAGCGTGTGTGCGTGTCGGTAGCGGAGCAGAGGTGAGTCGCTGACGTACGGAGTAGATTCTGCTGCATGGAGTCGGAGCGGTACAGGCTGACAGTGCTCTTCTTGAACACATTCTTCAGCAGCTGGGCCCTCTCTGTCAAGCTGCACACATACGCACACACACAATAAAAAGGAGAGAAAGAGAAAGGAGAGTGAGATGCAGACGTTACTCATAGAGCTCTGTCTCTCTCCCAAAAACAGCAAGTTGAGCAGACGAAATTTCTGTTTGATGGCTCTCTCCTGTAAAACCCTGGACAGATGCAGGAGGACACAGGCAGGATTATATGCACCTGAACAATGAAACAAATGGAGCACTGGCACACCCAATTTTATTTTATTCATGGGAGAGCAAAATAGTCACATCAACATCTGCTAAAATAAAACTGTTACTTGAGAAGGATATGCGCTAGCTTACTCTTCCTTACGACATGCACCTCAGCCCACCTGCTGCAACTTTGCTCCCCCAACTTTCAGACAAAATCAGGCACTTCCGGATAGCACTATACGCAAGCTCTACAGCCCAAAGCCTTTGACAGAGTGCTTGGACCCCTGCTTATCTTTACCTTCTTGACTCATTAACACATCTCTCCTGGCCCTACTTAGTGTTCAGAAAGAGAGGAGGCAGAGAGTGAGCTTGTCTAAAGATCGCTGGCACCTATTTCATGCAAGAGTCAGACTTCACAGTCACTACTGTTCAACTCATCTGGGGAGCTCATTTTACTCTGAGCTGAGAAGGTGGATAGGAAATTGTGTACTTCTCACCTTTTTCCATGAACCACGGCTCCTGGATCCTTTGACATAGCCTCCAGTTCCTGGACCTCATCCACCAGAGTCTTAAAGCATGCCTTCTTTATACTGAGACACCAAATACCCAGAGAAACAGAAAAACAGTCGGAAAAAGTGTCAGAAGAATAATAGTTTTGTCATTATATTGTATATGAACGGTATATGAACTGTTTACACTAACCACACATGATAATTACAGATGCGCTGATTTCAGCCTGCAAAGTCTATTTCTATTTTATCCATTTTTTTTCATTAAATAAAGCAGCATCAACAACTATGTGCCAAAATACAACGCTTTATAAATTATTTAAATAGTAAGGGTTCCCTTTGCGCTTATGCACCTGTCACTGCTGATGCTACAGCAAGCTGTTTGAGTCAATGCCCTATAACAATGATTTGTTAATCAGTCCGTCGTCATGTGAGCTTTCCTCCTTTTGAAGGGACCAGGTTTTCAATAATAGATTTTTTTTTTTTGCCCATTACTGTAAGTTTTTTTTTTTTTTTATCAACTTTAAATCAAAAAATATATACTTTATGCACTGGTAGCAGAGAAAGAAAAAAAGTTAAAAGGGCAAACAAAATCATCATCACTAGATATGACACAAACAGAAAGATGCAAAATAATACGTAAAAAAAATGGTCTTTTGTACTTATATCTAAAACAATATTACAGATTCAGAATCACCTCAGCATCTTTATATAAGCATATTCATTAGAATACAAGTCAAAAACTGCCACTAGATTGTTCTGATACATTTAACACTTATGAACAGGCCAAGCCCAGAGAAGAGCCGATAAAGAAACTCACACTTTGTAGGCCACATCAAACACCAGAGAGGTGACAGGAATGAAGAACAGCCCCATCCAGAACACTCCAGAGCTGAACATCATAACCGCCTAAAGCACAAGCAAACACATGTATGTCAAAGGGTAATGTGAGATAAAACAACGAATTTACATGATTAATGCTGTTTTTTGATCGAAGGAAAATGCTTGTATGTGTGTATGTGGCTGTGTGTGAGTTAGTGGTCCAATGATACGGAAGTGCAGGAGGTAAGGGCTACTAACAGGGCCCAGACACTCCAGGTCTACAAGGAACTAGCGCCAACTAAGGCCGATTATCAGCTTCTGTCAGCTCCCCATCATCTCTTGTCTCCTGTGAAAATCTGTACTTGAATATTTGCATGATGAAAATGAGTGCATATTCCATGCTTTATTTTATGTTAGTATGTTATCAGAGCACCTTCAGTGCTTGTGTGTGTCCATGTTTATTCGTAACAATATTAAATATTCGCACTCTTAGGGTGTTCAAATACAGCTTGTTTAAAAATTTGGACATTCGAATAGCAAAAATGGTTAAAATGCCTAGTGATGCTTAGTGATGATCAGGTTATTCTCTGAGTGTTCCCTCTTCAGAGAGCCATTCACTTGCACTGTTCTTTCATTTCTATCCTTGTGCACATTCACAGCTCTCTGCCAGCATTTTAACACCCTCTGTCAGCCAAAATAGAGGTGACACACCATGCAAACTACAGGCGACGGTCGGCCACCAACACCCATCATAGGCCATCTGACGCAGTGCTAACTTTTAACCACTGAGAAAGTTTCCCATACACCTCATCCCCACTAATCCCACCTGCTCCCACATACCTGCCCACTCAACTGATCTCTCTGTGTGCTTGTGTGTGTCTAACTAAAGTGTATGTGTGTAAGAAGTGGGGAAATGCACTCCAGCCAGAGAGACCAAAGGACAAACAGTAGCATGAAGGCTTGTTTGTGTATTAGGTAAATGTTTGCGCCACACTTCTCCAACTCAAAGCTTGGGCTGGGAATTAGTGAGGAGAGGAATCACTCATTCATTCTGCTTTTTCAGTCTTCTTATAACATTTCCTGGCTGTAGGTTTTGCCAAGGGTGTATTTTTACAGGCAAAGTCAAAAGGAAACTTCTTTTTTCTCTTTAAATCGAAGTGCATGGCATGGTGCTTGGTGTAAAAGCAAACTTGAATCCATTCGTCTGTATCGGGTTCATTAGTCAAAGCCTGGTAGACTTGGGGGGAAAAGTCCAAACTGGAACAGGAGTAACTTATCTTTTAAAAAATTCTTTAACTAAAACAAATTATCACTGCGCTTTCAAATGAAGGCCAAGAAAAGGCCACCATCAGCCCGAGAGCCAAAATACACCCATGAATTAAATAAACACGGACTGTGAAGGCATTTATCTGTTTGGATTGGGCGAGAGAAGGAGAAACAAAGCATTTCATTAATGAAGTAATGATATTCAATTCAATATACTCTTTTCTGTAGTAAAATATCCTAGATCACAAATCCTGCTGACAGCGGCGAGGAGGCTGCTGTTTTAAGGCTGCTGAGAGATGATGAACTTCTGCAATTATTTCACAAACTTGGAAATTATTTAGAAGAGTCACAGAGAGAAGACAGACAGAAAAGGCAGCAACAGTATAGAAGACAGATACACAGCAATAGTTTTCTGGTTCCAGAGAGCCAGGAGACACAGATTCACCGCTTTGGCTATAGGGTGGGCCGACGCACAGGGCCTGTTTGGTTTGGCCCTGTTGCACTGAAACTATCTGTCATTAAATGTCAAAGAGCACCGGGCCGCCCCCTCGCATTGCAATTTACACTACATGCCTGTGCCACTTGTCCAAACTCAGCGGCCCCAGACAATGTCCTTCCTGTAACCCAAGCCAAGAGAGGGTCTAAAGCGGCGTCCTGAGGAACGCCTGCACACACTAGTCAAAACTATCAAAGAACTCAGGTGTTCCCAAATTAGCTAAGCTGTTCGCCATTACAGCCCAAAAGACTTTGATGTCTGACAGAACATATGGGCGAAAAGAAAACCTCAAATGACTGGAAATCAAAATGGCCTTTTCCCCTCCTAACGTTTCCACTGATCCCGACTCAACAACCGGGTCTGTGTTGCTAAGCGACACCTGAGAAAATTGCGCCTCAAAGTGTGTTGCTAAGCGACATTTGAGATAATTGCACCAGACATTTTCATGTCATGTGGAAATTGAGCAGCCCCTCAGGAAATATTGTTTTCTCACTAATAATGACGCTTTAATCATTTCCATTTTGGTCTAATGTATCAGGAAATCAAATGTACTTTACTGACTCACAGCTATTTCAAACATAAACAAAACCAATACAGTGAATATTAGATTAAAGTCAGCAATCATAAAAATGACTCTAAAACAATAAACCTTCAAAATATTTTCTCGGAATGTTTTAAGAGCGAAACACTCCTACAAAGCAAACAATAGAGGTGGAAAATTTACAAATTACTACGGCAATAAATTTCTAGGTGAAGTTGGAAATTTTTCACAAGCTAACCACATTTTCCCCTTGCCTTTGTTTTTGGAGATATAAACGTATTGCTTAACGGGGATTTAATGGTGTGTTTATTTATGGAGAAATGTGGGTACACAGACAGTAAATCAGTGCCTCAGAGAGTTTAGCGGTCTGTAGGCCTGTAGGCCGTGGTGAGACCGCAGCGAGCCAGCTGTAGGGGTGTTTTTAGGGTAAACTAATAAACTGCTCAGGCCAGCTCTCGGCAGCCAGACTGCACGGAGAGTTTTGACAGAGCACAGCTTACTCTGTATCTACTGGACATACAAATCAACAAATACACACTTACAAACACATATGTGCCGATCTCTCATTCAGACAGATATACAGTGATGTGCAAAAGTCAGACAGCACCCTTGATGTATTTGATTTCAGTCAAAATAGCTAAAAAGTATGATTCATTTTTTTGTGTCAGGAAAAAAGCAGAAAATATTCATTACACAGAAGCCTAAACAACTACTTATAAAATCAGTTTCTTCACTTTTTAGCTTGTCTACTCTTTGCAATACTACCACCACAGAAGGCTGCAATATGCAAATAAGACTCTAAATTAATCACTGTTTATCATGCGCTGTGAGCACCCTGACCAATCACAAATAATCCAGCTTCTGTGAGTGTTTTATTTGCATCAAGGCATTCACATTTATCGATCTAGCAAACGATTTTGAACCATTTCGGTCAAAAAGAATGCAGGCTGGTTTGTAACTATGTCCCATCAACGGTTCATCACTGTATTTTGATGTATATCACAAGGCACACTGCAGTAACAATATTTGGCAATATAATCTCAGTATGGTATTTTGCCCATATTGTGCAGACCTAATTAAGACTGACAGTTGTGGCAATGCGTCATCAAGCAAACACAGATAAAAGTGGCTCTAGTGTGAAACTTCAGCTGTAGGTGAGTAAAGTGTTGCGCTGTTCTGCTGTGCACTGCATGCCAAAGCTAACAGTGCTTAACCTGAGTGCTTCAGCCCTACACTAAAACCCTCTCTCCCTTCACACAGTCCACTGAAGTCAGACTATATTACCGGACATTGCACTCATCCTGGCAGGACAAGTTCAACCTGGGCAAAAGCTTTTGCTAAACATTCTAGCATAAATGATCTTATAACGTTGTTGCACTGGGTAAATATAATAAAACCACAATCATTATTACTGAACAGAGCTCTGAACAGTTTTTGCTGATGAATTATGTACTGTTTCACTTGAACTGACTAACAATCTCAGCAGATCAAAAGGCTCTTGTTTTGTCACTGTTTGAATGTTTGTCAAGCTGTCCAGTGGGTGACTTTTCTGCAGTGTGATGGACAGGGGTGGATTTGTTATGCCTGACTGCTCTAATGAGTAGTGTCGTGGAACAGCGGAGTTTGGCTGCTCATGCCTGGCAGTGATAATGTAGGACCAGGAATGTTAATGCCAGCCATTGTGATAGTAAAAATGAAGCAGAACAAGCCAGGCCTGGCCACTCCCCAATCGCCGGGCTCGAGATGACTGACACACACTCATGCGCACACACATATGCTACGCTTAATGGTTCCTAAGATTAAGGTAGGGGTGGGTTCAGGAATAGGCTCAGAAAATTCGTTACATACTTATGTACAGTATTCAACACATATGGACCAAAGTATTAAATGTAGCTACATTTATAATACATATTGGCCACATTATTATTACATACACAGTAGTGTGTTAGAGGACTTTATGGTTTATTTAATTTTAATGGTCATTAAGTTTTTGTTTTTCATGAGACATTTTTGAGATTAGATACAAGATAAGCCACTTACATAAGAAAGGAGACAGTCAAAGGAAAATAAGTGAAAAAAACATATTTTTAAAGAAATAGAGGAAATGGGACTCCAAACAACTATTATACACACATATATATATATAAAAGAGTTGATGGAGAATTAGCAGAACGTGTCTCACTTAATGCCTGCTGTCCATCTTTGTCTGTGTGTATTTATATATATATATATATATATATATATATATATATGTGTGTGTGTGTGTGTGTGTGAGAGAGAGAAAAGAGAGAAACAGAGAGAAAGAGATGGTGAAAGCAAGAACAGAAGAAGCTAATTCCAAACAGAGCCTGCAAATTCACCAATTCCCTCATGCTGTCATTGCAAGGCAGGAGAAAGAGAGGCCTCTGACCCCTCATAGCTTCCACTATGGAAAACAAACACTCGTTTCTCCCATCTCTCAATCCCTCTGCACGCAGCATGTAGTCTCCGCATGCACGCGGGCAAAGCGCTGCAGAAGAAACTGTGCGAAAACACGAATAACTCAACTAAACTAGCTGTGACACACACACACACAGCTAACAGTGGAGTTATTCACTGTGCTGGAGAAGGTGCGTGGGACAACAGCACAGAGTCAGCACTTCTAAAACTTCCTCTCCCATTCACTCACGTGTGCGCGTGTGGCAGAGGCAAAAATGATGGCCCGCTCTTACATAAACACACAGAAAGCACTGCTGAGAATTTTATCTATGATTTACAGTTAAGTAAACACACATGAAGTGCTGTACAGTTTAGCAGTACATGGTCAGTACTGGTCTAGAAAGTGTCAGGGTTATGCTCGCTCTGCCATTTAAGAATCATCCTTGTGCTGAGATGCTTTGGGGAAACCTATTCATTGGCACTAGGAGTTTATCCATTTACAAGCCAGTACAAATAAACAAAATATCATTTAAGTGTTACTATGTTAGCTTAATTAGCTTAGCTGGTGCATAAGCTTGTGTTAGCTTAATGTCCAAAGCTCTTCTCAAGGTCAGTATTTTCAGTTACCATCTCATACCTGCTTCAGCCAACCAATCCTTCTAACCAAGAAAAAAAACACTTTTACTGTATTTATATTTATTGGTATTTATTGTATTATGTAGTATTTTTTTTACCAGCACAAAAAGCACACTCACTGCTGAAATAAATCATTTTAAACAAGACAAGTTGAACTGAAATATTATAAACTAGACAGCAAAAGCTGTTTTTGGGATCCTTCATTCAAAAGTATTTTCAGAAAGTTAAGAAGTTATTAGATTATAAATAATGTACTGGAAGTACCTATTTAGAGTTCGTAAAACAAAAATAATTTTAATTTCAAGATATATTATTTGTTATTATTACTATGGTACTTTTAATATGTGCCACTATAGGTTCTATTTTGTCTGTTTCAACTTATTAAATCTCACAAAAACTAAATATTGTGAAGCTTATCATGTGAAAATGTCTAAGTATCGTGATATAATTTTTTTTTGTATCGCCCACCTCTACATTCATTATTTCCTAATTTTTCTTTACAGCTTTCTAGCATCTTACTAATTTTTGAAACTTATGAAATTGCACAGGAGTATCATATTAGAATCACTTTAAAAACTGTATCTGTAACCTGGTGATTTTATATTATTGAAAACAGTGATTTTGAACAAACTTTTGAAGAGTAGTGTACATATACAGTCTACTGAAAGAGGCTATGAGACTATACACCACAGCTTAATTCGTCCACAGTTTACAGCAGCATGCACTTGAGTAACAGTAATTCTGTCTGAACACATCTGATAATGCGGGTTGACAGCTTTAGCATGAAAAAAAAAACAAAAAAAAACAAACAATCTTTTTACCAGCAGTTCTCACAACAAAACCCTATATAACATACTTTATCATCTGCGTCTGCATCTTAATCCATTCCGTCACACCACGACCATTCCTTTTTTCTTTTTATCTTTCTCCGCCGTTTCTTTCCTCTCTCTCTCTCTCTCTCTCTCTCTCTCTCTCTCTCTCTCTCTTTCTTTCCTCACCATAGCCGTGTCTGATCAGCACCTTTCTTCTTTTCATGGCTATCAAATACAAGAAGTTGGGAAAGTGATGAAGAGGAGCTGAGGCGTGTCTCTTTGGAGGTGAACTCAGCTGACAACAAGCAGCTGAGCAGATGTGTGACATTCAGAAAGTGTGTGTGTGTAAGAGAGGGAACACAGAAGGTGTTATGATGCTAGTGCTGTTGATAGCAGGTTCATTTAAGCAGGCAGAAATCCAGGGTTGACTGTGTGATGAATCAGTGCTCACTAGTTCTTGATGCTGAACACAGTACAGCATAGTACCTCACTTAAGCTGTTCTCAAGCTTGATTAGTTTTACGTGGGTAAGCACTGTAATCGAATCCTTAAAAGTCACAGCATAAAGTAATTATTTCTTCTTTATAGCTTATTAATACAAGTGGAAAAATTCTACTAAAGGTGCAGATTTATCTAGCACATTTGTTTGTAAGTAGAACAGGAGATATTTTATTAGGATTTATGCAACTGTTAATTCTGATGACACAATCTGATTGGTTTGGAAGCTTTCTACACTCCACGTGTCAAACACAAGGCCTGCGGGCCAAGTCAGGCCCGTGGCACAATCCTATTCGGCCCGCAAAATTATTTAAATTTTCTATTAAAATTAGCCCATTTCACCATGAACTGCACTACAGTTCCCAGCATGCACTGCAACGTAATGGTCCCATCCCTTCCCAGCAAAATCTAAGGGACAGCACCAAAAAAAAAAAAAAAAAAAAAAAGTTTCAAGCAAATAGGCACTTTTTAAAAGCCTACGGTACA
>JAILXH010044026.1:0-15665 GCA_023558415.1 Piaractus mesopotamicus
TCTATGATGTTAGTCTCTTGCTGTTTTTTTTTTTTTTTTTACATTTTTTACATTTTCAAGTAGTTGTTGCACATTACTCGCTGCTAAGTGTCAGTGCCCGGGCATGTATGTTTTCTTTTCTCTCCCTTCTCGGTTGCTCGTCTCCTGCTCTTCTGGCTATCTGTTTGCTCGGTTGCTGTGAGCCCAAGGAGATAGAGCTTGGACTTTAAAAGCAGCGTGCCAGAGTTTGTCATCAGTCCTGGACAGCATATGGCAAATGTTTCAGCTCTTGGCTCAATTGTTTGGTTGCTGGCATTCTGTGTTCTTAGCTCTCTTAGCCTTGCTAGCTTTAGCCTTTGCTGGCTCCAGATCTCTTGATGGCTTTGTTAGCCTTTATTAGCTGTGTTTCTGTTCCTTCCTGCTACTTAGAGAGTGACTTTAGATTCTTCAATGTTGGTCTATGAATGTTTGTTTGGTTGCACTGGCTCTAGTTTATCTTAAGCTTGTACCATAGCATGTAGTCTCTCAGATAACCATCAGTGTAGGATGGTCAGTCACTGACAGATCAAGGCCAAGGCCAGGCAGCAGACAGACAGGCTGAACCGAACATCTGCTAGCTGCTTTTAGTTTATACTGCAGTGCTCCCTGTATTTTCAAACCTTTTTCATTATGGATACCCCCGAATCTCCACTTGTGGTAGGATATCCTTGGCTCTCTAAACATAACCCTGTCCTCTCTTGGTCTATGGGAGAATTAATACAATGGAGCCCCTATTGCCATAGTCACTGTTTATCGTTCCTTTGCCTCACCACTAACATTGAGAGTCCAACAACACCTGATGCCATAGCAATTCACTACTTCTACTTCCTAGCAGCGGCCAGTTTATTTTTTGTGGAAAAGGAAGATGGAGGGCTGCGTCCTTATATTGATTACCACAGTTTAAATGTCATTACTACTAAAAACCGCTATCCTTTGCCCTTAGTACCTGTTGCCATTGAACAAGTCTGCCAAGCACGTTTCTTCACCAAGCTTGACCTACACAGAGCATGTGTCAGGAATCTGAACTCCTCTCTGTAGGCCTCCTTGTTGTCATTGGAGATCAGGCCCACAATCATGGTGTCGTCTGCAAATTTGATGATGACATTGGAGCAGTGTCTGGCTGAACAGTTGTGGGTGTACAGAGAATACAAGACAGGGCTGAGCACACATCCCTGAGGAGCTCCGGTGTTAAGGGTCAGTGAGGAGGAGGTGATGTTGCCTATCCTTACCACCTGGCATCAGCCTGTCAGGAAGTTCAGGATCCAGCTGCACAGAGAACTGTTCAGACCCAGATCCCGAAGCTTAATGTTGAGCCTTGAGGGCATGATGGTGTTGAATGCTGAGCTGTAGTCCACAAACAGCATTCTCACATGTGTTTTTTGTCCAGATGGGAGGGGGCAGTGGGTAGAGTCAGGGCTATTGCATCATCAGTGGATCTGTTCTGTCTATAGGCAAACTGCAGTGGATCCAGAGTGGCAAGTAATGAGGAGCAGATAAGAGCAGAGGCCAGAGCAACCGAGTGCCAGGTCTGTATCAGCCCATGGTGGAATGTACATGGCGGTGACAATGACCCTAGAAATCTCTCTCGGCAAGCACAGCGGTCTGCATGAGATGATTAGATATTCCAGGTCTCGATGAAGTGTACATTTCTCTGATCACACCAAGCATTGTTGATCATGAAACATACACCTCCCCCTTTACTCTTCCCGGAGAGGTCCTTTGTTCCCTCCGCACTGTGCACAGAGAAGCCCGCAGGCTCAATGGCCTTGTTGGGAATCTCCGCTGATAGCCAGGTCTCTGTGAGGCAGATTACACAGCAGTGCCATGTCTCTCACTGGAAAGAGATTTGTGCCCTGAGTTCACTGATTTTGTTGTCCAGGGACTGTATGTTTGCCAGTAGTATGCTGGGGAGTGGGGGGTGGTTAGCACACTGTCTCAGCCTGACCAGAATGCCAGCTATCCTGCCCCTTTTCCAGCACCTGCGGCATTTCTTCGGCCGGTTGGCCCAGATGAATGGGGCCTCTTTGAGGTTCCCAAACAATGGATCTGTGTTCAGGAACTCAAAGTCCGGTTTTCGGTGAGTGATTGTCAATCTGATTTCCAAAAGTGTTTGTCTGTCGTAAACAAAGGTGCTGGCAACAAAAATTGTTACAAATGGACACACAATTAACAGAAAACTAAAAGAACTTAAGGGAGCTTGCAACACAGCAGCCGTTCTCGGTGCCATCTTGGTGTAGAACAGATGGTTCTACAGATGGTTCATTTGTGGTTTTAGTAGTGTTGCTGCTCCTCTCACCTCTCTACCCTAAGGAAAACTTAAAATGCTCCGCTGGAATCCTCTGGCAAGTAATCCATTTGAGACACTTAAAGAAAGATTCAATACTGCCCCCATTTTGATCCTAATCCTACCATTTGTGGTAGAGATAGAGGCCTCTGTGTCTGATATCAGCCCCCCAAAACTGCACCCCTGTGCCTACTTCTTGAAAAAACTGTCACCAGCCAAAAGAAATTGTGACCTCCTGGAAGTTAATTCCTTCCATTACTCTCTTCATTGTCTGTTGGAATGTGACTGGTGAGTTTGATAAGCCTTGCAACATACAGCAAAATTGCCATTTCCACACAGGGTTGTGAAGGCTGTCTTAGATCATTCAGAAGGCTCAACCTTGAGCTGACAGTACCCACACCTAAGATCGAGGATACTGAACCATTTTGAACCTTCTTCTCTATATGAGGTAGTAGGTATGAATCTTTCTTGACAGGTTTCTGCAGCCTAATACAATCCTCAGTCCCCCATTTTTCTTTCTCACAAGTGCAGTTAGGGTGCATAAGGACTGTTAGATTCTTCAATGATAATTGAGATCCTGCAAATGCTTTTTCAGGTCATTGAAATCACACATCTTGTGTGTTCCTTGTATGGGACAAGTGGCTCCAGCTCTATACAATGCTGGACACCCGAAGCAGTGCCAATATTGAGATCATTTTGGGAAAAGCCTTGTGGGACTTCCTCCAAAATCCTCGCTTGTCTAACTCAAGGGACTCCAAGAACGACCCCCTTGGTTTGGGATACTAGCAGAGAATTGGTCAGTAGCATGGAGACCTTGTGAGAATCATCTAAGGTATCAACGATGATATGGACAGCCCAGTCAATACATGAGTACTCTGCAATAATCTTTTTTCTATCATCAGAATTATGTCATAATGAGAAACATATTTCACAAAGAGCTCAACCTTGCTGTGCCATTCAGGTTTCACATCCACCATTTGGTCATGGACTATGAGACCTCCAGGTGTTCGAATTTCCTCTGAGCACATGGCAGAGATTAACTGGTCTGGATATGTAAGGTTTTGAGAAATTGCAATCCATCTTCCTTTATACAGTGCTGTGTCAGTTGATGCAAGACATGCCAAGAAGCCAAAAAAACTTTGCATTATATGACTGATCCAGGCTCACAAGTACCAGAGTGTTGAAGCGCTGACTTGTGCCACATGTGGAAATTGAACTTCCACCTTAATATATACTAAATAGGGAACTTTTTGTTCAGCTGCACCTTCAATGTTGAGGACACTGCCAATAGAGAATAGTGTGTGGTGAACTAAATTAATTGAATAAAATGAATGGCACACAATTGTTATCTGTGAGCCTGAATCTATTATTATTATTATTATTATTATTATTATTATTTTTAGTGTTATTAGTGTTATTATTAAGGGGCACTGTACTCCATCTAACCAAGCAAAACTTTCAAAACTATCACTAACAAGGCCATCTGAAATCTGTGTAGATATTTCTGCAATTGATGACAGTCCATACAGCAGTGGCTCAAGAAAGAGGAACTATTTTGATTTTGAGATCCTGCTTGTTCCACAGCAGGATCTCCTAAAAGTTTAAAGGCAGGTTTCATTCTAGGGCTTGCTGATGTTGTTGTCTATGTCGATGCCTCACACAATATTTTTTGCACTAGGACAGCATTAGCTGGATTATTATTATTAGTCTGCCTCATTAGAGGGTTTTGGGAAATCTCCAGAGAATGACAGTAACTCTTGTGTAGTGGCAGCATATGTTTTGGAGTCATGCTTGATGACATGTTCCACAAGGACACAATGAGCATCAGATGGTATGGGAATTACAAATGAGGAATCAGCATTGGCCACTTGTTGTAGGAGCTAACGGACCTTTTACTTCACTGCGGACACACCCTAATGTGTCAGAGGGAGGATTTTGTTTGAGACAAAGGGCAGTAGTTTATGTTAGAGGGTTTATTTTATGATTTCCCTTCCCACACATAGCTCAGAGCTTTCTGACTTAAGGTAATGGTGTTGACATTGTAGTTGCCGGCAAACTCATCAATCTACTCTCTAAAATTGAAATCATATCATTTATGACACAAGCTAACGGAGCTAGCTTTTTACTCTTGGGAGTTGTTTTTATTTTGTCTGGGCAATACTCCTCTGTCTGAATGACCCACCAAGAACCATCTGGATTCTAGGCCTCCAAAAGCATTGGAGTTATACATTTGTAAAACTGGCATAAAAAAGTACTGAACTGCATATTAATGTGCTGAACCTTGACTACATAATTCAGCAAATCAAACACTTCATGCTCTTTTTCTAGACTGACCCCTGCCATAACACCTATGAGTATGACAGCACATTCTAAATCAAATCCATACCGTTCACAAAGCTCCATTTTCCTCCTTTAATTTTGCAAAGAAAAAATTATGAGATACACAGAGTCAGACACACTCTGGATCAACATTGGTCACTATTTTCTTCTCCTATGTAACTAAGCATTAAATGTTCTGCTCAAATAAGGAGACCACCATTAGCTTGTACTTGGTGGAGAATTTATTTAGGGTCTGGTAGCAGTTTAATACCTGTCCAATAAAATTGAATTTTTACCAGACTGTAAAGTATCTTGAGCTCATGTAGCACTTCAGATAATTTTGCAGCAGTAGCAATTAGAGTGATGTGAGTATGAGAAATTAAATAAAACAATAAGAAATCAAGGTCTAATTTCCTTAGCATGCATTCACCTTTCATAAATGTGAACCAAGAAGTGTGAAGTATGCTTAGGGAGATATATGGAATTGTGCTCTTTAACCTTGAGCTTTATAACTGTGAGAAATTTTGTTTAGTTTCAAAACATCTGCTATAAGATAATTACTTCAGTTCAAAATGCCCTTGCTTCAAAACAGTCCATGAAGGCTTACTCCAATGAGATGGCGAGAAAAAGAAAAAATAAATAAATAAATAAATAAGTGATCCATGTCAGTTTAAGGACAGACACAGTACCAGTCAAAAGTTTGCACCTTCTTATTCAATGTTTTTTCTCTATTTTTTAGTACACACACACGGTGATTCTGTTTGTACAGTATACTATTAAGAATGTATTTGAGAGGAGAAACACATCAGTTTTAATCACATTAATGGTTGATTTGATTCCATACTTAATTACACTGTGCTGTGTTGGTTCTTTTTCTCTCTGTGCAGGCCTCTGTGTGTGAGTGTAGGCCTCTATGTGTACAGGCAAGGCCTCTCTGTATGTGCTCAGGCTTTGTCCTGGAGTGCTACATATTTTTCAACCAGGTCTGAGAAACACTGCTCAGTACCATCCTGAACATAAATTGTAACTTTGATAGGTACATTTGGCCATTGTTTAGGAACCTCGGCCTGCACACACATGCAGAGAGACATAGTTTGGACCATAACTTTATTACATTTCATGTACAAAACATATATTTTAACAGTTGCTTGCTCAGTCACAATTAGGAATAACCTTTTTAGTCTTAAGGGATAATCAATAGATTCTAACTTATTTTGCACTCTCTTGATCAATGAAAAAACGGAAAAGAAGGATATGTTAATTGATGTGATATGATGTGATCAAGAGCATAGCCAAGTGTTTTAACTTATAACAAGTTTTAACTTATTAGATAATGGTAATAAAATGTAATGACTCAAGGTCAGTGATTATTATTTTATATAATGGTATATTAATTGACTGAAATTCACTGAAATGGCTAATGAAGGATGACACTTTTAGAAGAAAAACAAGGGTGTTTGTCACAGAAGGCCAAGGCTAACTGAAGAAACAATGTGTACGTAAAAGATACAAAATTGTTACGGATAGAATAGAACCCAGTATAGCCAGAGTTGCATGTGATAGTGAGACAGATCAGGTGAGATGAGGTAATGGGGGTTGGTAACCTCTCCAAAGCAGTATAAAAAGGGGTGATTGTTATTTTTTTTTTTTGTTGCGGCTCTGGGCAACTTAGCGTTTTCATTTTGTGAAGCCTTAATCTTTAATATAAGATTGTACCTTTCTTTGCCATTCTTGGTGTTTGTTTTCTGTTTTGTATTAGGTGAAGTTTTATTTTTGCATTTTTTTCTGCGACATGTCTGTGGCTTGTTTATGATTTGACCTCTTTTGATTACTTGATGTTCTAGTGTAGACATCCTGAAGGCTTTGTGACTTGAGGCATGAGGCATGGCATTAAAAAGGGGCTGCTCCTTGACAGCTCTTGAAAGCAACAAGTGCTGTTATGCAGCAACACAAATGAAAGGCGCTATAGTAGACTGAATGGGACTACCCCTTTCTTTCGTAACACTTTGATCAAATTATTTGAGCAGTGGACTAGATGTTACCTTTTTTGTTGGATACTAGTTTTGGCTTGATGTAATAGTGGCTATGATCGACTTTTGTATTGTTTGTAATTGTTTTAATGATTTAAGCACTTGCCAGTTGCCTATGACATTTGACATGTGGTGTTCTTTGGGTGTTATCGTCCTGTATTGTCTAGCATGCTTCTTTGTATCATTCAGGCTGCTGCTGTCTAGGTATGTCCTTTCCCTGTTGTTTAGTGCACTGCTCTCATTCTCCACCAAAACGTTTAGCTGTCCACTGATGTTGCATGAGCTTAAAAAGATGCAGCTCATGTCTTGGAAGAAGAAAGTAAGCATAAAGGAAGCAAACCCTCCCAGCTTGGTTGCAGTGTGCGATAGAGGAATTGGTTTCCTGTGCTCCTCACCCCAAGAAAGGTAGTTGTACTCACCTGCTGAGGCTGTATGTTATGCAGAAACTTCTGTGTGAGCAGAAAGAGAAGGTGGGCCAGCAGCAGGCTTATACAGAGATTGATCCGAGCTGTGTTGGTCACTCTTGGGTTTCGATGACAAAGGACAAAGGTCAACAGGGCCAAGCTCAGGAACACCAGCCCTACAGCCACAGCCAAGGTGCCAATAACATCTATCACAGGATCACTCTGAAAAAGCCCAAAATTAACCCGTTCATAGCTAGTTTTGTTTTTCTGCCAAAAACTGCAAGTGAAGATTGGATTACTCCCCTAGTTACAACAAATGATCCATTGTGCATAATTATGTTTAGGATACTGTAAAGAGTAACCTGACATTTATAATTTGCAGAAACAGGTATACAACTGTCTTGGCACCCAATGTTTAGATTTACATATTTCACTGAAATACAAGTAAACACAACCTCTTTAGCAGATTATTTTTCATTTCATTTGATTTAACTTAAAAATAGAAAAAAAAATAAAATAATAACCCCAAGTGTCCCTCTCAGTTTAAGCATTTTACAGAGTAAAACTACATTGTAGTTTAGTGAATCTTCTCAGATGTTGTTAAGCTATCAAACTTTTGGCACACTTAACATACGTAATTGATCTTACATTGTCATTTACAAGTGGGCCAGTCTGCATGATGAGAGCGAAGGTTGACAGGTGAACGCAGGAGCACACAGAGTGGCTGCTGTTGGTCTGGAGAAGGGAACACCCATCTACAACCCATTCAGTGTTATTCCAGTACACACAGGAGAGTATACCATTACGATCAATTTCCTAGACAAAAGAAATAGAGATGATTGTCTTAAAAAAATTTCAGAACACATGTACAAACCCATTTCCAAAAGAGTCAGGATGCTGTGCAAAATGTAAATAAAAGCAGATTGAAATAATGTGCAAATGATTTAAATCCTGTGTTAAATTGAACATTGTACAAAAACAGCATAGCAAATGTTGAAACTTAGAAATTTGATTGTTTTTTAAAAAATATCTGTAATTTTTTAAACTGATTCCAGCAAAATGTTTAAAAAAATTTGGGACAGGTGTAACAAAAGAATGGGAAAATTGTGTAGTGCTAAAAAACGCCTGGTAGAACATCTCACCTAATTAGGTTAATTGGCAACAGGTCAGTAACATGATTGGATGTGAAAAGAACATTCCAAACCAGTGTCTGCGGACACAGTTTGTCACATCCACAAATGCAAAGAATGCAAAGAAAAAATCATACATATACAAGATCCAGAAATGCAATCACCTTCTCTGGACCCAAGCTCATTTAAAATGGACTGAAATGAAGTGGAAGTATCCTGTGGTCTGAAAAATCTAATTCGAAATTTTTTTGGAAATCATGTATGTCATGTCCTCCAGCCTAAAAAGGAGAAGGACTATCTGACTTGCTATTGGCACACAGTCCAAAAGCCATCATCCAAGATGGATGGTATGCATTAATATACACGGCATGAGTGACTAGCACATCTGTGAAGGTACCATTAATGCTGACTGATATATACGTAAGTTTTGAAGCAACATATGCTGCCATTCAGATATCTTTTTCAGGGAAAGCCTTGCTTATTTCAGCAAGACAATGCCAAATCACATTCTGCACATTTTACAACTAAATTCCACTGCCTGCAGTCCATGCTAGTCAACCATTGAAAACATTTGGCGGATTAAAAACATTCCACTTTCAAAACTACATTGGTTGGTCTCTTCAGTTCACAAACGCTTACACAATGTTGTTAAAAGTAGAGGGGATGCTACACAGTGGTAAACATGCCCCTTTCAGAACTATTTTGAAACAGCACTTGTTGCTGGCATCAAATTCAAATGGGCATATATTTTTTTCAGAAAACATGACATTTCTCATTTTCAACATTTGACATGTTGTCTTTGTGTTTGTTTTCTTCTTAAGTCTCTACTGCTCTGCACTTGAGTCCTGCCTCTTATGTCTGGCCAGTGGCTTCGCATTAACGCTCCCACCTACAGACTAGGATTGTGGGTTTGATCCCCATGAAGAATAACCACTGACCACATTACAGCAAGACTGAGCCAGGACATGGGCTCAGTGGAGCAGTCTCAGCTTGACCAGTTGAGGGGCACCTTAGCAAGTCAGGGTCAGCTATTGGCCATTATGAACAGGTCCTGCAGCAAATATCAATGCAGCTGCAGGGCCTGGCCACCACCATAACTGAGACTCAATTGGCAGAATCTCCATTCAAGCCTGTAGTGACCCCACCTCCTCCTATGTTTTGTTCCTAGAGCAGAACCTACTCTACCTTTCCCTGAAAGGTATAATGGGGATCCTGGGCTTTGTAGGGGGGTTTCCTTTAATGTTCATTGGCTTTCGAGCAGCAACTCTCCACGTTCCCCACTGAACGTTCAAAGGTAGCATATGTCATCTCGCTACTTACGGGTTGGGTCCTAGAGATGAGTACCTTGTAATGCTGTGTGGACTCATGAATGCTCACACTGTCTTCCAGCAGTTCATTAATGAGTTTCTCAGACAGACACTGAACCAGTGCGCACTCATCTATCTAGAAGATATCCTCATCTATAGTTGTTCTAACTTAGGTGTGTTGAGTACTTCAGCTTCTGCTCAAGAATCATTTATATGTACAGCTGGAGAAATCCATCCTCCATGCCCAGTCAGTAAATTTTCTCAGGTTTGTTGTCTCCAAGAACAAACTGAACATGGATCCAGGACTCAGGACCCACATTTCTTTGTATGGTCCAAAGCATTCTGGACTTTGCACCATTTTTTTCCATTGTTTCATTCTAAATTTTAGTATGGTGGTAGCCCCTGTTGAGAATTTATAGTCCTGACAAAGCTCCCCTCAGCCAAAGAGATGGCCATGATCCTGCAGCAGTATGTGGTCAGAATTCATGGTTTTCCCATGTGATTTCTGACTGGGTGCTCTAGTTCACCAGCAGGTTTTGGGGGGCATTTTGCAAATTACTGGGGACCTCCATACATTTATCCTTGGATTTTCACTCTCAGTTGAATAGGCAGACTGAGAGGATAAACCAGGACCTTGAAAGGATGCTCAGATGGAACTCCTGTCTGCGCATGTAACCCTTTGAGTACCAGTTTGGGTATCCTCTGCCCATTCCTTAGCAGGAGTCTGAGGTCGAGGTCCCCCCAGTCTGAGACTTCATGCTACGGTGTCAGTGATTGTGGCAGAAGGCCCATGCAGCACTGCAAAAAGCAGTGGCATGACAGAAGGTAACTGCCAACTGAAGGCAACGTTTGGGTCCTTCTTTCCATCCAGGGCAATGAGTCTGGCTCTCCATCAAGCACCGGCTACTAAAGATGGAGTCCAAAAAACTGGTTTCACGTTATATAGGTCCTTTCAAAGTACTACGTAAGGTTAATCTAGTAACAGGCTTCTCCTCTTCCAGACCTTGTGAATTAACCCAACATTCCAAATTTCACATCTGAAGCCAGTCCTTTGTAGTCCTCTGGCTCCCACCTCTGTTCCCCCACCACTGCATGCAGGGTACTGTAATATCTCAGCCTCGTGCTAGGCTTCTTTCGACTGCTAGGGGGAGATAATGAATCAGTTTAGGCTGATTAGGGCTAATTGGCTGCATCTGTCAATTACTACTTAAGGAGAGCTTTCCCACAGCTCGCCATTCAATCTTGAGTCCATGCTGCAACGTGCACGTCTCTCTGACTAACCAGTAAATTGTATTGCCTCTCTCTGTTCTCAAATGTTAGTAGCTCTGGGTTCTCTCCTAGTTTTTTCCCAGTGTAAGTATTAAAAAAATACTTTTGAGTTTTGTTTGCATGCTTTGCGCTCAAGCTGCACATCGAAGTCAAATCATAAAGGGGAGTTGTTTTGTTTTCCTTTAAAAAAAAACCTCTAAGATTGAGTTTCTCTTCAGCCATTTAGTTGACATTGTTACTCTCCCTTCTTTTTGGAGCACTCCTTAACATCTTGGTTTAGTAATAAGAGTTCAATCCCTATCGCCTCCTTTCTTCCCATTCATATTTTGTTTTAATGTTTACCTAAACGATTTAGAACACTTACATTGTCAGTCATTACTTCCTGTTTCACTGTAGTATAAATACGAAGTGATACACAAGCCAAGTTCCCTCAGTCATCCATAAATATGAGAAAGGCCAGAGAATACAGCAAAGACATGCCACAAATTATTTGCTGAGCTAAAAAAATAGCTAAACATGCCCATTTCCACTATCAGTGCAATAATAAGTTTAAAGCCACTAGACAAGTTAAGAATCTGCAAGGAAGAGGACACATGTCTATATTGACCTCAAGCACAGTGAGGAGGATGGTGGCCATAAAATCACCAAGGATCACAGGGAATTGCAGACATTAGCTGTGTCTTGGGGTCAAAAGTGGCATCTGACTGTAGTTATGTCTCCCAAACTACAATCAGATGCCACCTTAACAACCACACGTGGTTTGGAAGGGTTGCCAGAAAAGGCCTCTGTTAACAAACTCAAGCACCTACAGTTCACCAGATGTTACTGGAACTTTCAGTGGGATTCTGGTCTATAGTCAGATGAGACCAAAAAAGCTTTGTAGCAACAAACACCCAAAGTTAGCTTGGCATAAACACTAAGATAGCAATGCAGCAAAATACTTCATCCCTGCTGTTATTGTGGGGTTGTTCTTCTTCCCTGGACAACTTGTTTGGATACATGCTGTCATGGACTCCCTCAAGTACCAGCAGATATTAAATCAAAAACAGGCTGCCTTAGCCAGAAAGCTGTGGTTGGGCTGTGGTTGGATCTTTCAGCAAAGCAATGATCCAAAGCAAACCTCTAAATCAACATAAAATGATTCACTGACCACAGAATCAAAGTTTTGTCTTGGCCATTCCAGTCCCCTGACCTAAACCACATAGAAGACCTGAGGGATGACCTAAAGAGGAGAGTTCAAAAGTGTGGACTTCAGAATCTGAAGGATCTGGAGAGTTTCTGTAAGGCAGAATGATCTCCAATCCCTTGTCATGTGTTTTGCAAACTCATTAAGCATTACAGGAGAACAGTCAGGGCTGTTATGTTTGCAAAGGGAGGCTGCACACCCACAGCAATAAACATTGCTTCTTTGTATATATGCATAGAGGCTTGACAAAACACCTTTAAACAAGAGAATAAAAAAAGATGGATGTGTCACATAACCAGACACAAAATCAGTCCACCTCACTGGCTACTTAAGTTATTGCATATTCTTACTGTACATTCTACACATAATTCTAGTTAAAGAATGGCCAGATTGGAATAATAAATTATGCTGCACCTTCAGTATAGGCTTGGAGTAAAAGTAAAACTAAAAAATTTGAAAATAAAATAAAAGTATATGACCACAAAATTTTTTGATTGTAAACTAAATGCAACCGAGCAGCATTTTGCAGACTTCAAAATAAATAACACAGAAATAAAGTAATATCTTATAAAACTGTATATTTAATTACCCTGATTAGAGACTAAGCAAGATTGCAATTGAGCAAACTCACTGCAATGTGTTTCATAGTGAAGTTGACAGGTGTGTCGAGCTGTTGGTAGGTAGCTCTGGGCAGTGTGGCTGATATCACGGTGGACATCATGGTTTTCTGTGTGGCGTTAATTGTACTGAACAGGCCAGGTTCCAGCACACTTGACAAGTTGGTGAAGCTCATGAAGGCCACAGCTGCTGATCCTGAAGCACAACAACAAAAATCTACTGAAAAAACCTCATCTAAATGTAAAGGAATCCGAGGGAAAAATAGGAATCCAATTGATTAAAAAAAAACATTTTTTAATTATTAACAATGAATTTTGAAGAAATTTGGACAGCTTAAGCTTTCATCAACTATTTCTGTTTTTCATCTTTACTTTTTTGTGATATGAAAGTCAATTTTTACTTCATAATTCTACAGCATGTATTTCTAAAATGTCTCTGTTCTATTGTGAGGGTTTATTGCAGTTAATGGCTTGCATTTATCTTTAGAACTGACCCTGGATTGAATACATTAGCCCAACTCTGTTAGCAGATGAGTACAAACATTTAAAGATTGCTACAATACCATTGTTATTCCTTGAAATCTGGTTGAGGTCGATATCCATCTGAGCATTGTTTATGCTGAGCTGAGGGATATTTCTTGAGGAGACATTTGGTTTAACTGCAAAGACATGAAGATTTTAAAGATATAAAGTTTCAAAGCAATAAAAAATGCCATGCAACAGCAGTGTTTTGGATGTTAAATCAAATAAGAAGGGTTTTTCTAAGTTCCTCTAAGTTAGAGGAAGTTTTCTAAGCAATAAGAAGAATTTTTTAAAGTGATAAGTTCAAGCTATTAATATTTGTTGAAATAATAGACTTTTTTCCTAATAATTTTGATGCAGGGACGGAAACTTGGTGAATTCATTGGATTAAAATGATATGGTTCGATCTATATTTGTCAAAATTATATACATGTAATTAATAATACTCAGTCCTTTTTAGATACATGTACCCAGTACAGTAAATGTACACCATCCCCATAGTACCACTGATATAGTAAGAGCACAAGCTTTCAAAGATCGCTACAATACCACCGTAGTCCTTTAAAATCGGATTAGGGTTGTTATCCTTCTGAGTCTTGTTTATAGGCATAGGGATTTCTTTCAATGAGATATTCGATCCAACTGCAAGGACTTGAACATCTGAAAAATATAAAGTAAAAAAGCAATTACAAATGCCATGTATCACTAGCATTTTCAATTTTAAATAAAATAAAAAGGGTTTTTTTTTTACTTCTCTACACAATAATTATTTTTTTATTCCTGTTATGTTCATGTTCAATGTTTTGGATAGCACCAAATTCTGATATTAATATAATAAATAGATTTATCCTATAAAAATACCCTCATAATGTGCTAGATATTTATTTCTATTAATAAACCAATTATATTGGTAAGGCATATGAAACCTTTGCAGATATAATATTTGAAAATAATGTCCAGGTAATATGATGGATTGCATTGTAATAGATTAAACAGCTGCTTTTATATTTGCCTATATTTAATGTACTTTAAATAGTTATGATAAGAGAGTCTCTATCTGAAGCAGTCTGTTGACCTTTCCATTCCAGTTGTTTTTACAAAGATTTCAATGAAAGAGTATGTGCACAAATTCTAGGCAATGAATTTCAGATTTACAAGCTAATTATGCTTCATACGAATTTTGCTATCACTGTCTTAAAAGTGCACTCAACACAAATAGAATCTTATTTCTTATAAGAATCTTCCACAAATGAGTCAATCATATACCCGTTTACCTAAGCCACTGACAGAGATGTTAACTGAGTAGTTTCCTTGTTGACGGTTCACCAGTGTAGACACCAATGTCTCAGTCTTGTTTAGAATTTCATTCCCAAAGGCTACAAGCTGCTCTGAATTTATTGTTTGATTGTTCAGAGTGTGCTCGAGTGCCAACTCTACCGTCTGATTAAATAACCAGAGAGACAATTACAAACATCAGTATGCATAAATGAATGCATAAAGTAAACACACATGCATGTGATCTCATTAGAAGTATTTCTTCAGTCACTATGTTTTTGCAGTACTTACTTCTTTTGAAAACACTGCATTACTGCTGTTGTTGATTTGATCAAACAGATTGTTTGCACAATTTAGGGTGTTTTCCTAAAACAAAAAGTGCATTAAAACTCAGAATAGCTACAGTTGATTGTTATCTATCTTCAACAGACATCAAATATCATAATTACTATACCCCATATGTAATGAAATTGTAACAAACCTTGCATTCTTCAAATGTAGTGAACTTTTGATCTAAAAGGGAAAAGCGAGTAAAAGAATGCACTTTAAGATCCATGTTTTTATTAGTTTGACACAAAAAGATAAGCATAGCATCTTCATTTTAGCTGTGGAAATAAAAATCTTCAAAAAAGATAAAAGAGTCACAATCATTGGCCCCCTCCCCCAAATTTAGCTTTGTGCACCTTCACTTAGCCAACTTTTCATGAGGTGGTAGAACAAATAGCAGTGAATCTGAGACCAGTCCTAATGAGCCAGGCAGGTTTTATTCTAAATGTCCTAAAACTTGTTTATGATTCTGTATATCCAACAGTCATTTACCACAATACACCACAGAGTGGAAGGTTATTCTATGAATGAATTTCCCTCTTTTTATACACCAAGCATTTCTGCGGGGTGTAATTCCCTAAGTAAATCTCTAAAATAAGTTGAGGTAATCATTAAGGTTTAAGCAAGCAAAAACGTTTGTTATTCAACATTTTGACTGTTTATAAAAAAATATTTATAGATCACAATATCACAAAAACTTACTCCCTAGCAAAAGAACTTAGTTCCAAATTGGGTATCATTGCTGATGACTTTTATTGTCTCTAAAATGAGACAAGCTAAGGTCATGTCAGACAAACCAACAAGAACACCACCGTCATTAGCTCCTCTGAAATAATGAGTTGAAATATGTTAAAATAATTGTGGAACGTGATTGTGAATCATCTCAATAATTGTTTACTGTAAAAAAAAATCCCAATGACATTCCCGTTACTATCAGGTACATATTAGTTAAAATGACTATTAAATGACTGTTAACG
>JAILXH010044069.1:2236-12308 GCA_023558415.1 Piaractus mesopotamicus
TTACAGTGTAAGTGAATAACTCTAGTGAAACTTGACCTTGACCTTCAATTTTTCCACATTTTCTTATATTAAACACACTGATGACCTCCTTTTCTGGTTCAGGTATCCACTACATTGGTGACCTGGTGGAAAATACACCGATGCGGTGCATATCGGATCAACTGACCAATGGACAGCTACAGTGGGAGCCACTAGACAACCCCTTTGATCATGTGGTCCTGGGGCCCCCAGAGAACCGCCGCATCTACCCCATCTACAGTGGCAGAAAGCGCTACGCTCAGGAGCTGAAGAAGTGCTTCCCAGGAGAGGAGAAGGCCATTGATGAGTTCTTAAGACTGACTAAGGTGAGAGGCTGATTGAGCTAGGCCCTCTGTTTCAGTACCAGTTTTAACATGCCATGTCGGCTTGGTCTCGCCATTTCTCCTCAAGGGATGTCCCGACTCTTAAGGGTCATTCCATTACTTTATTAAAGTAAAGGGCGTTAGATGAGGGTTGAGGGACTGAGTAACATAAGTGTTAACTTCGGCAGCAGAATTTGCCCAAAAATCACTGCAACCTTACATGTTTTTCTTTTTTAAACCCCCAAAAATTACAGACAAAGCTGCTTATAAGCCATTGCAATAAATACTTCATATTTCAGAACCGTAACATTATATTTGCTCAGTTCACACTGGGTTTAAGGTGGCAAACTATTCTATCTGTTATACATGAATCCTGATAGAATTTCATCACGTAGGCTACACAGCTAACAACAGCAAAAAAAGAAAGGCAATACACCAGAGTTCAAAACCAAAGCTTAAAGCCAGACACAAAGCAATTCTTCACAAACTCTATATATGTTATATTCAGAGTTCCTAAAATTACATTAGATCGGATGGCTGGCTGTATAGCTCACTGAGGCTAAATTAGCTGAGAGCAAGTACATTCCAGTTGAATTATACTCTCCTCGGGGCCCCCCCTTCCCCCTTGTGTTGTGAGCAATCACTTAATGTAATGTAGGTGTGATGCATCTCTGAGTGATGAGTTGAAGTTGTTTAAAGACATATCTGTTCAAAGACAACACACTGTTATGCTCTTGAGTTTCAGCCAGCTTCAGATGTGCTTAAACCTTATGACCATGTTTCACGGTCTTTTATTGTGTCAGTTTTTACATTAGCATTGATCAGTTTGGTGTAATGTGAGTATCAGAAGAGGAAACTCTGATAGCATTAAACAAAACACTATACACTAAAACAAGCATACAGCTTATTGGATGCAGGCAAGTGTCTTTTTATTTTTATTTATTTATTTATTATTATTTTAAATAACGACTTCAGGGGCATAAATAAGACTAAACTGATAATTAAATCCGATTGAGTTCTCAGTGAGGACTTCCAAAGACACAGTGCATCCAGTGAGATTTTGTTGTTAATCGTTAGAGAGAGGTGAAGTTTTAGAAGTCTACTCCATAGAATAGACAGTGTCAGACAGAGTCTTTTATTTGTCAGTCACAGCATCCTGCTATAGTCTTGCTATAATCTTTAGAAATAATCATTACTTAGAAGTAAATGTAACTGTTGAAGAGTCCTGATCTCTCACCTACTGCACTAAGACATACTAGTTTTTTTTTTTACACATGGAGTGTCTGATGTTTCCAAGGGCAATAGGACTATTGCGTATGACTGTCTGCCTTTTTATTTGATGCAAGTTCTGGCCAACGTCACTGCAGTCCTGACTGTGCAAACACAGTTCCCCTTTTTGTAAAAGTGCCCCCTTTTTTAGTTTATTACTGTGATGACTACAGTACTACAGTGTACTGTATACTGCACTAAACCAGGTAGCATTCCCAAAGTCAGTAGCAGTGTAAAAATAAATAAATGTATACATGAAAATAAAAAAATCACAGAGGAATGATTTACAGGGGGTTGAAAACAAAATATAGAGCAATATGTAATATATTTACTATAGTAAACCATGAAAAGACCATGATATGTCATCAGAGATTATGGAAACATGCTTAGTTGAAATACTGGCTTTTCCAACAACAATGCTACAACCAGTATGTCCTTCTTTGAAATTTCTGGTCTGGAGCATAAAGTCTGTTTGTGTTTTGGCCTGTGATCTCGCCTACTGCCCATTTCCCAGTACCGTTTCCCACCCTGGGTTGCCAGATATGAAACACATTACTTGACCAGAGGCGAATAAATATTGGCGATGCATTTGATGGAGACAGCTTAGAGCCTGAAAAGACTTAAAGACGGATACTGAGTTTGCTAATTTTCATTAGTGCGAATATTAAGCTTTAGCTGAGGTTAGCTAACATTAATTTCTTTATCACGGGTACTAGTAGGGGGGCAATTTAAGTTATTTCAGCTGTTGAGTACTCACATTCATACTCTGTGGTCCATGTGCAGCTGGGTTTTCGAGGCAGACGAGGCTGAAGTTAGCTTCGTATTCTCCAGCTTCTTGCTTCAATTTTCCCGTTCCACCTTAAATGTTGCAGCTGTTACACTCCGGCGCCTGTGGTGCAAGAATGTGACTGCTGTAACATTTAAGGTGGAACGGGAAAATTCAAAAAAGCAGCTGGTGAATAAGAAGCTGACTTTAGCTTCTTCCAGATAGCGAGTATTTTTGTTTTTGGGATAACCGTCTTTGCTTTGGCTGCCATACAAAGCCAGCCATGCCTCTAACTAACAATGATAGAAGTATAAAAAAATCCACATGAGCTGGTTTATAATTTGTAAACAATAACAACATTGCAACTGTATACGTAGCTGATCAACTAACAGCGTTTGACTCTTTGTCGCTTAAAGTTTAATATTGCACTTGTTCGTGTAGGTTCAGTGTTCTTAACCTGGCAACCCACGTAGAGAAGGGAATTTATAGGGTATTAGACTAAAAGGAGGTGGGGTTTCAGGCATTGTACTCCCCCAAACTTCCATTCCATAACTCCACGTTGATGCCCAAGTTTTACAAACAAAAGTCATGTAAACTAAAATATGGTAATAAATTGGTGTGTTTCCTGTCCTTTCTTTGCTCAGAAATGTGGTCAAGGTGTTTGGTTAATGCCTGTGTTGAAGATCATCCCCTCTCCGATTGCTAAGTTTCTGGTCTACTCAGGGCTGATCAGTCGTCTGTCGTATTTCTTTCATTATGGCCCCCGTAGCCTGACTGAGGTGGTGAACGGCCTCACTCAGAACGAAGACCTCAGGGCTGTGTTCTGCTACATCTTTGGCACGTATGGTAAGATCTCCTGTGATTTTTTTTCTTAAGAACGTTCTCTTTTGTTACTGTGTTTTGGCAATGTTGCATTCAGATTTGATTGTACACTATACATACATTGCTTGAAAACAGCTCATGAGTATTATAAGAAACCTTGGCTTCACCAAGAAACATTAAAACTTTGTTCTGCCGTTTATTGTGTTCCTATTAGCTTTTTAAATGTTCATTTGTTTATTTTCTTTCAGTTTTTTAATACTGATTGGTGTGTTTGTTTAGGAAACATACCAAAAGAAGCCAGTTTCTCCATGCATAGTCTTCTTTTGTGCCACTATATGCCCGGTGCCTGGTACCCGAAGGGAGGAGCGAGTGAGATTGCCTTCCACATGATTCCCATCATAGAGAAAGCGGGAGGAGCCGTCCTCGTCAGAGCTCCCGTCAACCGCATCCTCCTCAACGACGCCAAGGAAGCTATAGGTAACCTCAAAAACATTTACAGTTTCTTTTCTCCTTAGGGGGTGTTTGACAAGAACTGATCAGTAGGAATGTTCTGAACTAGAGATGGTGTGATATGATTTTTTTTCTCGATATTGATATTGCTTCCTTGAGTATTGGCTGATACTTAAACAATATTTTTTTTTTATTTAAAAACCGCTGATCTTTAAATTAAACCATGTTTAATTAACAGACTTCACTGAAACTTCACAGTGGCTTTGCAGTTTTCGTCAAAAAATAAAGATTTTGACAAACTATTTCATGCTTTTCACAGTCATTTCACCCATCCCTAGCTTGTGAACTTTAAATAGTGAGTTTACTTTAAGAAGGATAGGAAACAGATTGCCTTACTTTTTCAAAATGAATTAACTAGTTTATTACAAGTTAAGCCTAAAAATTGATTTTAACTTAAAAAACTGTTAATTCTTAAGTAAATTAGTGCAAAAATTCTAAGCTTCATGATCAAAAGTTAATATTAGTAAGTTGCAATTTTAGATATTTGGTATGTTACATTTATTTTCTGAAAATTAAATTATTTCTTAAATTTGAGTAAAATATTAGTTTGTTTAAAAGTAAGTAGTAACTGTAGTAAATTATTTACAGTGTACTCAGCTATACTCAAATCAAGTCTAAGTGTGTAAGTTTTTAGTCTAACAGTAATAATGGTGACCTTCTGTAATTGGCTGAACCTGACACTCCCTCAGTGATAGCAGTACCTGTTCTAATCCAGCTCATGCTAAAAAAACATCAGAACCTGCTAATAAACATAGCCGTGTGGCGCGGTGGCGTTTGTTACCGATGGTTACAGAATCTCTTTGACTAATCCAGCTCCAGTAGTTCTATAGATAATGTATTAATTTGAAATTACTCAAGATGTATTCCTGGGAGTGTTTTGACATTGCAGTGGGGTGTGTTTGCAGGTGTGAGTGTTATGAAGGGACACGAGGAGGTACATGTGCACGCTCCCATCGTCATCTCAGATGCTGGAATCTTCAACACCTACCAGCATCTCCTGCCCAAAGAGGTGCAGGCCATGCCAGGTGAGGGAGACAGTGGAAAGGAGGGAGGGTGGGAGAATAAGAATGCAGCACAGAATGAGAAATGGACTGCAGTTTTTTCATGCCCTTATTTCTTTACTGTTATTTACCAAACATCTGTGTTAATTCTTCACTTTCATATACTTTTTCACTCCTTACATCCCAGCCTTATTACATCCTAAACTGTATTATTCAGTAATTGTGCAGATTACAGTGTAACTACAATGTGAACTGGTTGAGTTAAACTAAAGTTTTAGAAGTATACAATAGAAGCTGGAACCTGTTGGTGAGTCCTGACCATTTAAGGGGCTAAGTTGGCCTCCCACGATCATAATATTAGCTGACTGATATTTGGTATATAAATAATTGCAGCTAACAATTTGTCTGTTTTGTTCATTATATGCAGCTATTGAAGTACAAGCCTAAAGTGGCCAAATGGGCTGATTTGCTATTTTGCTTTCTGTCTCTTAGTGCTTAGTGGCTTCGAGCTCAAATATAACAAACATTACTCACTGCTGTCCTCTAAAGGTCTTGTAGCGCCTGGCAGAAGTTAGAGCTTTTGCTGTTTTTGTAACACCCAGGATGCATCTCATTAAATGTGTTTTGCTTTTTCTTATTTTTGTATTTGCGTCAACCCACCTGAATCGCACCCATTTCACGTACTGTTTGCTGCAATATAAAAACGGGATCGTAAAAAAAATGTGAGAAATAATTGCAGTCAGCTTAAAAAATTGTGATCAGGCCATTTTGTAGTAATTGTGACAGGCTTTCTTATAAGCCCTTATAATCTTCGAACAGTATTTAAAACGCCAAATTGCTGTATCCTGTGTGCATGTGTTTGTATGTGCATGTGTGTGATTGACAGCGATCCAGAAGCAGCTGAGTTTTGTGAAGCATGGAGAGGGCGGACTCAGTGTCTTTCTGGGTCTGGACGGGACAAAGGAGGAGTTGGGCCTCGAAGCCAAAAACTACTGGGTCTTCACTGAGAACAACCTGGATGAGCTGTGAGTGCCTCCTTTCTCTCTGTGTCACCACTGCAGCACATCCTGTGCTTTCAGAACTCTATGCTTGTGATATACAGCACCCTCGTTTTTCATCCTCCACCATATGCAATCCTGATCTGTGTTTTTTCACTGAATATTCAAAAACATGAACGGACCAAAATGAGAACGACTAAAAGTCACACGTGCTCACACATGCGAACTCAACGCCTTTTGGTAAAATTCAGTGATTTCAATGCTGAATATGCCATTCATGTGAACCGTGATTTCATGAGTTTTAGTTTTGGGACTTTTGTGGGCGGGGTCTACTGCCAGCTGAACATTCTGAGGGACAAACTGAGTCTGAGGGACTGTTCTCCTCTAAACACAGCACAGTGGCAGCTCACGGTTATCATTGTCAAACCACACATTTTGGATTTAATTTCTTTAGGCCAGTTAGAACTAAGATGACATTACTGCAAAGTGATAAAACAACCACATTTTTACAAATGGTGAAGTGGATTTAATTTTCATGTGTTTGGATTTCTTTCTTCAATAGTTTTTGAACGGTGGGTAAAAAATGTGAGAAATAATTGCAGTAACGTGTAACATGTAGAGTATTGTTTGCAACCAAGAGAGTCACCTTCCATTTAGTTTGCCTCAGAAATTGGTGTAGAACACATTGATTTCTGTGGACTGTCAGAACCGCTCTGTGAGCTAAATGACCAGTGGCAACCATCGGGGTCGAAGCACGATGCGCCATTATGGAGGCAGTACAACAGAGATTATGGGTTTTTAGAATGTCCTTTTATTTGTAATTGATGTGTCTCAAAAGGAGATTTTCTGTAGGCTGATCTTGTGACCTTGCTATCGTACACAGTAGATTTTTAACAAGTAAATAAATTGGACTTAAACTTGCTTGGTAGTTATAGTTACCTAACATATTTGCTGATATATATTATTCTGCACTGTTCTGCATTCACGAACACTTGTTCTGTGGAGGCTAGCATAAATGCTCATAGCAAAGTTATAAAATAGCAACTGGCACATCAGTATACCGTTCTAGATTACACTCTGGTGATGAAATACTGCTTGGTGAGTTTATAGTCGGCTGGAAAAGTAAAAACTAAATTGCTAAATTGTCATTTGCTTGTAAGTGTTGTCAAAAAACAGAGGAGAACACCCTTTAATACAGTTAAGTCCTGTTGGTACAGATCATGAGCAGGTACCACAAGCCATAAAACTGGAACCTTCAGTACTGGTCAGATGGGCGAGGGGAAAAAAAGCACAGATCCAGTTTTCTAGTGCCAAAAACAGCTTTAGTGTACTATAGTTGCTCTAATCTCCTGTTTTTGTTGTCTACTGATAATATCACGCCTCACAAACCATGTTTTCCCTCTAGGATGGAGGGCTACAGGAAGGAAGAGAGGGAGGAAGCTATAAAGAGTGTACCTCTGATTTTTATTGCCTCGCCATCTGCCAAAGACCCCACCTGGGAGCAGAGAAAGCCAGGTAGAGTACGGGTACAGAGGGACCTGCGATAACAAAAGCATAGTGTAGTTCCACATTAAGGGTCCAAGGCAGGGGAACCTAAAGTTCGATGTTTGTGGTGGGCCACAAGTAAAGAAAGTATAGAAGTTAAGTAGGCTTCAGGATATTTAATTTTATTTTATAACATTAAACTATTTTTTGGTTACTGAAATACTTCAAAAATGAATAAGTTATTCATAGTATAAAAATATGTTGTTCCCCTTTTTGGATGAGGGGGTAAGCTTTGAGTATCTTTCTGGCAGTTTGGCCCATGGCCCACACTGGGGCAGCCCAGGTCTAAAGGCTTATTGACGATCAATAAAAGCAGTTACTGATGACTGATTCTTTCCCTAGCAGCATTTCAAATGAACGTCTGCGTGTGCTACTAATAGATTACACAGTTATAATTTGTTGATGGTTGAACTCCAGTTACTTTGTCCATTTATGTAGATAATAGCAAGATAAACATATCTTACTTGCTCAGCTATGTTTGTGATAAGAGGAACATTTTTGTGTTTCTGGCCACACAAGACTGAACGGCAATTTCAGCTTTTCTTCATAAGTGAATCTTTCGTATTTAAACAAAATCATTCAGAGGTTTGATGTGAAATGGTTTAAGTGTGTTAGCAGACAAGTTCTCCCTTCTGAATTTCTGTTGAATTTTTCTGCCTTTTCCAGGTAAATCCACTCTGAGTCTGGTGAGTTTTGCCCCCTACTCGTGGTTCGAGGAATGGAAAGATGACAAGGTGAAAAACAGAGGGGGTGACTATAAGGAACTAAAGGAGACCCTCCTCAACTCCCTTTTGGAAGTGGTGTATCAGGTCTTCCCCAAGATCAAGGACAGGGTATGAGCCCATTACTCACTCTGATACACCTTCTGCCTTATTGTCTCTTCCTCTCTAGTAAATTCAGCAGTTTTTCTTTGCTTATTTACTGAGTAGAATTTTTTCTCTCTCATCCCTTGCATCTTTAAATCTCTTTCACTCTCTTTGCAGATAGAGTACATGGATGCAGGCACTCCCGTCACTAACCAGCACTACATTGCAGCTCCTAAAGGGGAGATCTATGGAGCTGACCACGGCACTGCCCGCTTTAGTGCAGAATTTTGCATCTCTATAAGACCACAGACGCCCATCAAAAATCTCTACCTCACAGGTGTGTGTGTGTAAACAGATTTGTGGTGTGTAAACCGTTTACTTCATCTGGGTACAGACTACGTAAATGTATCCTCAAAGGTACAACAGCACACCCTTAAAGGTCCACCTCAGTGATGTGAGGGGTACCACCCCAGTGCCTTTTTATGATAGTTCAGTACAATTTACAACTGTGTATCTCACAGTGGCCATTACCTTGATTGTACCACAAGTAATATTTATTATTAGCTTCTAAGACATGGATGACGCAAAAAAGTGATTACAAAAAAGTTTATTTACATCCCACAAAGTAAACAAGTTCTTTTCAACAGTGGTAACTGCAGAATTACAGCGCTGTATATGTCCAGACTAACATAAGTATATTACTCCTTTAGGCCAAGATCTGTTTTTGTGCGGCTATGCGGGCGCTCTGGCTGGTGCTATGGTCTGTGGCTCTGTGATTCTCAAGCGTAACCTTTACATGGACGTCTTAGCCCTCTGCATGAAACTCAAATATGGCAGCAAGAAAGCTGAGTAACCACAGCAACACTCCTTCAGTCCTGGCTGAGCACTGTAACGGTGGAAAGAAGCATTTGAACCCAGCTGAACCACAGTCCTGATTCACGCCATTGGATGCACTTTTTATGCAGTATTATTGCATATAATATACAGTCGTATGCAAAAGTACACATCCTGTTCAGACAACACACAGCTACACTTTTTAATGTACAATTACTGTTTAGTTGCTGAATTTAACATACCTGGGGGCTCATGTGAAAAATGTCTTTAATTTTTCCAGTATGTTAAACTCATATAAATAAATATACATGGTGAACTGCAACTGGCAGGAAATTACCATATTTAAGTATGTTCTCGGTAGAGGATGTGTCAACTGTTTTCACTTAGAAAATTCAAATTTTTGCATACGCTTATGTACAGTAATATGTAATACATAAATTAATTGCTGATATATGTTTAACTAAATTACAAGCTTTTGTGTTTTGGAGAGAAGCACTGATCATTCCAGCACTTTTTCCTAACCTCCTTCAATTTTTTCCTCATTTTTGGCCTAATTCATTCTGTATTCTGTAGTTGGCTACCTTTGGGGATGTCCCCAAAATATAGTCTGAGAAAATGTAATTAGCTTTTATCTGATAATAAATGTTTAATCCCTTCAAATTAAATGTCTGTTTAGTAACACCAATCATGTGAACCCAGCTCTTAGTTTTTGTAGTCGTACAGTTGGTGTTTGGAGATGATTTTCAGAAGGTGTCTAATGTGTTTTTTCTTGTGAAACAAAAAGGAATTATTATTAGAGGAATTGTTTTTTTCATTAAGTCCAATATATGGAATCTGACTTTTTTTAAAAAAAAAAAAACTTTTTTCCTTTTTTTTTTAGATTTTAAACATTTTCATTAATTATTGTGCTTATTTGAGCACATCAGTATGAAGAGGGAAATGGACAGGAAGTATAAATCTGCTGTGAGAATTAACAGCATAAGTAGTTTTGAATGTTGCTGGTCATCAGTTGTTACTATTTCTTTATGCTGCAGTTACATAGGACTGATGTGCCTTATGGTTGTTCATTGTAAATATGAAATGAATATGTTTCTCTAAAAGAACTTGCCTGATGTGCTTTAATTTTTAATAATCAGTTTAAGTGATTAAATGGTTCAACTGTGGGTTTTGCTGAAAGAGA
>JAILXH010044074.1:0-11435 GCA_023558415.1 Piaractus mesopotamicus
TATATATATTTATATATATATATATATATATATATATATATATATATACACACACACACACACATACACACACACACATATACATATATATAAAACAGCACAAATTGTTTTGTAGGGTCAGAACAGCTTCAATGCACCTTATAATAGACTATAATAGATAAGTCTCTGGAACTGTACAGGAGGGAGGGAATAAGATTGTTCCAATGCATATCTTCTAAACTGGTGTTTTAATGATGATGATGGAGAGTGCTGTCCAACACATTAAATCTACCACAGGTGTTCAGCTGGGTTGAGGCCATATCATAGAATTTCCATAATTTTCATACCCATCAAGTCACCCCTTGTGCCCCGTGGATGGGGCACTGTCATCCTGAAAAAGACTACTATATTGATAGAATACAAATGTTTCATCATGGGATAAAGGTGTTCAGTCAGAATAACTACATATTGATTTGCAGTGAGTCTGTCCCCGCAAGTGGACCCAAACCATAACAGAGCCACCAGATCACCTCATAGTAGAGGTCAAGCATTCAGAGGTATACCATGCTGTTGGTGTGTGCTGTACATGCACTCGCCTGCTTGTGGAGAAAATGGTGGAGGATGATTCATCTGCCTGTATCACTTTTTTCCCAAACATCTTTGTCAAAAGTTTTTCATTAAAATAAAGTTAGATCTTAAGCAGCTATGACATGTTGACAGATCAGAAAATAACTACTGCCTAAAAGCTCATTTGTAAAATTGGAAAACACCACAGGGGGGCACGGGGGGCGCGGGAACTAAAACTCTGAATAACAAAAAAAAGACTTAAAAAGTAAGCCTGACATAAACGTTAATTACATATATTGCTTCTACATATACCTATTACTCTAACAGCAGTGAGGAATTTCACATCATGTCAATGGGCCTCTGGCAGGCTAGGGCCTCAGAGAACGTGCAGTAAATCCAGAGTTGCCATGTGCCGTGTGATGAAATAATCTCTCACACATGAATCAGTAGAATTTGCCCTACAAGATGAATTTGGAACAAGGGATTTGACAGGATAATCACATTTGGATGGCGAGGGAGGAGAAACCTGTGACAATGTGTTTTGGTTTTACGACAGATTTACCCAAATATATTTCAATTACTTATCTAAGCTGCAGGAAATTCAGAATATGATGAAAAATTACAACATTGTAAATCCAATGACATATCTAGAAAGCACTCCTGTACAGCCTTTTGAAATTTTATATTACGAATCCTGTTTTATTACTAACTTCTACTGAGTACAATGCTTACCTTAGGGCCTGTAGAATCAGTACTGTCTCTTCATATACTCTTAATTGGCATAGCACCAAGGCGAATGTGTGTGCAGATGCTGTAGGGCTACACGGTTGCAACAGATGCACCAAACCCTTCTCATCTAACCATTTCCCTCCCTATTCCACTTTCCTTTGACCTTCTTCCACATACTCCTTTCTTCATGCAAGAGCTCAGCTAGCTCGATCTCATTTTGCACAGTTCAGGTTGGATGTGATTTAAATGCTAATTCACTTAGTCCTTACTGATCCCTTGGCTGCTCTCACTGCAACAAGGCAATCCTGTGGCACTCAGGAACCACTCCAAACAACAGATTACAACTACTGCTGGTTGTATGTGCCTCTAGAAGTGATCCTTTGACTACAAGATCTTCTGGTTCCTGCCTGACTGGGCCTACAAAACTAAGACATTGGGGTGGACAAAATGACGATATATTGGCGTTTTTTGTGACAAATTATTGTCATTTGTTTTTAATTTATCATGGTTATTGTATTGTAACTCTAGAACAACAAACAACTGCATCTCTCCTAAAAAGATTCTGTCATAAAAGATTATAGAGATCCTGTAAATAACAGCAATAACTGTTTAAATGGCATAACAACATGTAGCTGACTAGATGGCAGCCAATGACATCATGCCATTTAATTAATTCATTTTACCAACTGTTTTGCTTTTTCCTCCTTTTATTTCTTAAACAATGCATTTTTGCAGACACTGAATTTAAAAAATGACTGTACTCATAATTTTATACTCAAAGTTTTTCATAGCCTTTTCAAAATTCACCCATTATTTGATGTGTATAATGCATGCATATTTCAATCTGAGTGATCCAAGTAACTGAGTAACTCAAATTTCTCAAACCAGGGACTGCTATGACTCTTTATTTGCTATGTTTACTATCTAAAATGACAACTGAACCTACATCTATCTTCTGAGGTTTTATATGTAATGTTGATCATGGTAAAATAAAGGTAACTACAAAAAAAGTTTCTATTTTGCTTTACAACATCCTGCATGTACCTTTCCACCATGAATATATAAAATACATACAGTGCCATCCACAAATATTGGCACCCCTGGTAAACCTGAGCAAAATAGGCTGAAAAAACATTCTTTATCGCTTACCCTTTTGATCTTTCATTCAAAATATTAACATAAATCATAAACGTTTTTGAAGTACAATGATTAAAAAAAAACCTAAATCTTATCAGGAAATAAACATTATTTTCAAATCTGTGTGCGCCACAATCGCTGGTACCCCTTTATTGATTACTTTGTGCAGCCTCCCTTTGCAAACCTCTGAGTCTTCTCTTAGAATGCTTAATGAGACTGAAAAACATGTGGCAAAGGATCTGAGACCATTCCTCCATACAGAACTTCTCTAGAGCCTATGGACTCTTCTCTTCAGCTCATTTCACAGGTTTCTATGGGGTTAAGGTCAGGGGACTGGGGTGGCCATGGCAAAAATGTGATTAATGAACCATTTTTGTGTTGATTTTGAGGCGTGCTTTGGATCATTGTCCTGCTAGAAGATCCAAAATATGGCCCAGTTTAAACTCCTGGGCTGAGTCAGTCAGGTTTTGATTTTATTTCTGCTGGTACTTCATAAAGTATAAGATACCATGTATCCAAATAAATTACCCAAGACCAGGTCCAAATAACTTGTGGTTATATAGGTGGTGGTTGATTGTAGTTTGGGAGATGTTGTGACCCCAAGACCTAATTAATGTCTGCAATTCCTTGATCCTTGAAGATTTTTGTCCACTCAAACCATCCTCCTCACTGTACGTGGGGTCATTACAGACATATGTCCTCTTCCGGGCACATTCTTAACATCTCCGGTTGTTTTCAGCTTTTTAATTACTGCTCTGATAGTGTAAATGTGCAATGTGCAAATGGCTGACCATTTAAGTGTTCCTAATTGCGAAAAACATAAAATATAAACAGGAATATCCTTCGCTGAGATTTCACTCTTAATAATTTCAAGGGGTGCCAATAATTGTGGAACATTTTTTTTTTATTTCAATCATTATTCTTCACATAAAAGTAAGATTCAAAAGGATAAGTAATTAAGAATATTTTTTACCGCTCATTTTGCTAATGATTGCCAGGGGTGCCAATATTTGTGGAGGGCATTGTATGTAACAAATGATATAACAAATATCATGACATGTCTTGTGTGCCATGAAAACTGAACTGGTATATAACTGGCTTTACAAATCACAAATCAAAATCTTATCATGCTTATATTGTATCTGCATTTGTTCAACCAAAATTCATTAGATTAATGAAAGTGAAACAGAAAGTGTTAGATCAACTGACATGATACAGGAAATTCGTTAAAAAATATATATGTACATAATAATAATAATAATAACAACAACAACAATAATAATAATAATAACATAAAAAATCATTTTAATTTAACTTACAATTTAATTTAGTTACAATAACTGTACAATGAGTTTAGTCGACTGTACAATACAGATAGGGGCACTGCTAGTAATTTCGAGCCTCCTTAAAACTTCAAAACTTCAAAACTTAAAACCTCATTTGCCTGTCACAACATTAAATGTGCCATTTTCCATATTAATCATATTTTGTTGTATCTCCAGAATTCCAAATCTTGCTTTCACCATGCTGTCATCATTGCTATTGGCACAGTATCTAACAGTAGTCTTTAATTATTATTTAATGATAATAATAAGACATTTTCAACTTCCAGCCCTCATTTTAAAGACAAGGCACATACGCTACTATGGAGTATTCTTTAAACACTTTAAAATGCAAATTTAGAGTATTTATAGCTATTCATTTTAATACAGGTCTTAATGTAATATGACCATTAATTTTTTTCTGTTCTGATATTGGGCTCCTATTATACTGGTCTCTTTAAATGGACACTTTAAATGGAACCCAGACATCTCTCACGTTCTGCATATTTTGTACATATATTTGCACACACACCTATCACATATTCAGCAAAGCACACTTTAATATGGTCCCTGGCGTCAGATTGGACTCTCAGCAACACTGGAAGTGCTATTGATCGCACTACTGATTGTTATGCTGCTCCTCATTTCTTCTTCTATTACCTCTACATCTATTACCACTGTTCTTTATCCATATTCTACCTACAACTCACACAGGTGTATACATCTCATGTCCTATTCACTACTAGGAAAGGCCTTCACACAGTGGTTATGTTATATTACACACTTGTTTCTATGTAGATCATTTTTGTTTATGCAGTAGAAAAAGTGCACCCTCTAAACCATCTCTTTTGTTTGTGTAGAGTTTGTTGAGGAAGCATCTTTGTCCGTTTCAGCTGAAGTATTGTTTAATTTAAAGGGCCTTGCTATTCTTGCCAAGCTGGATGAATAAGATGAATAAATGACGAGGAAGGAAAACACTGAGAGTATTTCAACAGAGTGAAAACAGCTCCCACACAGTAGTTCATGAGCTGCTGTGGATAACTATGATCCAATTGTGGTCAAAATTCATTTCCTTTGTGCTTTACCATACCCGTGTCTACCATGTTTTTGTTTCCTCTTTTGCCTTATCTTCATTCTCTCAACCTCCTTTTTTCTTTCCTTGACTTCCTTCTCTTTTTGCAACCTCCCTTCTGAATGCATCGGTTCTTCTTTGCCTCTACTCCTACTGCTTTACCCAAAATAACAGATCACATTAATATTTTATAAGGAAATTACGTGTGCATGTAGCACCTAACTCCATGTGACAGGTTAAGTGGGGCAGTGGCAGTGCTCACAGGAAGCTATTACATTTGAATGATGAACACACACATTGTATTTTAATATGGGTGGAAAGAGCATCTCTAAGGACACAAAGTCAGAAGAGGATAATGGGAAATGGCTAACCTTTTTAGAATTGCTGTTTCATGTGTTTAACAATAAAAGTTTTAACACACCCAACTATGATTCAAACATAATATATTATGTGCAGTTTGAAGTCCATGTACAACCATGTCGAGGTTCTTCAGCCTGACAGGTTGTCTCTTGGGATTTGGTGGCTTGTATGACAAAAACATAGATGTTACAGTGCCCTCTAAATTTACTAGATAAGGAAAAAAGGCTATATATAAACTCAAAGCTACACAACACCTACATAAGCCTTTCATGACAATGGACACAGACCTACATAAACATTTAGAAACACATATTCTACTGGGCGTAATTTGTCATAAAGCAAACGTCAACTTTGATATGATAACATCAATCTATACTTGTCTTGGGAGCATACCAACATTTCAGACCTATAGCCTAGTACACCTCCATGTAGACCTTGTATTTTATCACGTAATTTGCTTAGTAAGTAGTCCTTTAACCAATTACAAAAGCTACAATAATGGTAATTTAGCATTAGCACCCATATGCAATGTTACGTTAGCAACAAACTATTTGTGGTGGTGGTTTTCCACACTGGGTTTAGTAGGTCAAGATGAAACGTGAATATTATTGGAGCAAATCATTAGGTTGTTATCTAGACAATAAATTGTTCAAAGAGAAGGGGCAGACAGGTTATAAAACCAAGGTATTGCTGTTGCCTAATGCCTGTAACTGTTAACTAACCATGCAATCTCCACAATAGCAAATGAGATGTTGGCCCATCATGCCATTATGTAATTAATTTATTTTTACCAGCTGTTTGATTTTTATTTCCTCCAAACTGTTAATTTTTGAAAACAAACTTTGTACTGGTTTGATTAGTTTTCGCACCCCTTTTAAAAAGCAGCTTAACCTTTCTGTGCCTCAGAAATATAGCAAAATGGATTCCCATGCTTGTAAATGAGAATATGTTTTTCAAATTGCATTCCTCCTTAAAATCAAAAGCCTTCTTTTAAACATAAGTAACTTTATAAAGTGAGAACTAATCACATGCCTTTTCTAAGAATGCCATTTTCCTTCTCTGTCATATTTTTGGTAGTAAGGTCTATCTTTAATAACCACATATTTGTTATATCATTTGTTACATACAATGCCCTCCACAAATATTGGCACCCCTGGCAATCATTAGCAAAATGAGCGGTAAAAAATATTCTTAATTACTTATCCTTTTGAATCTTACTTTTATGTGAAGAATAATGATTGAAATAAAAAAAAAATGTTCCACAATTATTGGCACCCCTTGAACGCCATCTGCTTTGAAAAAAAAGCAAGTTTTGGGCTTTTGACAGAACTAAGGTGGATAAATTGTTCACATTCTTCTTTCATACACCAACTACTCAAAGTGAAACGGATACCATACTTCCCTCCCTCCTTCAATCCCTCACTCCCTCACATGAACAAAAGACACAACTGCTGCTCAGTTACCCAGGAGCGAGAAATCGATTTGTGCTGTAATACTCAACAACTGTTTGTTCTCAGTCAGCTTTCACTGGTTTTCTGCTCTTAAAGTCTTTCTGTCTGATTTCTCTCTATATGTATGAGAGAGTGAAGGAGTGACTAAGAGAGATATGTGGGGGGTGTTATTTAAGCAGGGTTTCAGAACAGAAAGATAAGGATGGCAAAATGCAACATCACATTGCTTGAAATACAGTATCGGTCACAATAATTGTTGCAAATTGTAACAATAAATTAACAAGATAGTGACATAATTGACCGACATTGAATCACTCTTTTTTTAGGATATGTGCAGTTGTTCAGTGATCTAGAAGCACTGATGATACCCATATTTCTGAAACACATTTCTGAAACATGTTATTTTTGTCTATGACACTGGGCTGCACTCTTAAAAAAGATGCTTTAAGGGTTCTTTAGTAAAGAAAATGGTACTATATAGACCCATGAACACTCAAAGGACCCTTTGTATGATTAAAGGGTTCTCTGCATTGTAAAATGGTTCTTCAGATTGATGGAGAATGTGTTGTATATTGTTCTATATAGAACCTTTTTGAAAAGGGTTCTATATAGTACCAAAAATGGTTCTCATATTGTTATGATGTAAAGCTTGTAACAGTATAAGAACCCTTTTTGGTGCTATATAGAACCCTTTTCAACCCTTTGATGATTCAGCTATACAGTAAGTAGTTGTACTGAAGTTCCATAAGCCACTGCACCTACAAGGTAAAAGCATCATTTATATGTGAAAATATTACACTATACATAACACCGTATATAAATAAACAGTGTTGCACCTACAACCATGAAGAAACCAGTGTCCATGAAGCAAATTCTGTCATGCACCAGTACTAGTGAGCAAAGCTTGTATGTGTGCCAGTAGATGGAGCTTAAATGAAGCAAGCAACATGTTGGCAGTGTGGCATTATTTCACGCTTTCATGCTGTCATGCCAGTATTTCAAGTGGCATGACCAGCAAGGATTTAAATAGCTAAAATTTAAATAAGCATTTAAAACTCATTCTCAAATCAGTAAATGCCATTTGTTTAAGCTTAGTATGTCTTGTCTGTGACACTGAACTAAATAATTAATAATTAAATAATGAATATAATTAATAAAAAAAAAAATTAAAAAGGCATAAACATCAGGATTTCTAGGTTAAAAAATTGGCAATGGTGCATCCCTATGAATAATCCTTTCTCTATTTTTGACCTCACACAATTAAATCCCAAGAAATAAACATATTTTTATAGTATCTGATTTTCTAGGAGCACATCACTTGTTGGTTCATCAACTCTCTTACTTCCCTTTGTGCGTATGCATCTAATTTTGTTTTGCACCCATCTTTATCTGTATCCTTGCCAATTAGTAATAAGACCAACAAACAATTAGAGCTAATTGGAGATGCATGACTGGTCTAGCATTAACTAGCCTATTTCTGTAACACCAAGGGGCTGAAAACATTCACCTCTAACACATCACCATCTTTTTCAGCCTTTCAGCTTACTGTATCTGCTCGTACTGAGTTAGAGTAGATGTACTTGTGAATGTAAGTGTATACATAGAGACATTCAATTGTAGGCACAAGTGTGGGTGGGTAGCATGGCATCTTCCCCATCACTCAGCACAAAGCCAGCCAATGTGGGCACCTACTTCGAGCATGTTGCATTACTGGCAGATTGAAAAGATGTGATGGCTGGCTTGACATGTCTCAGAGCAAGCATGTAGCCTCATGTGATGGAGGTGACTTATCAGGTGGGAATTGGCCACGACTAAATTTGGGGGAAACCTGGTGAAAATGACATAACTTATAAACTACGAATGTTAAACTATGGAAAAAATAAAACGGCAAAAAGCTTATTTGCAGCAATACCATAAAGGAACCACTTTTGCTTCCTTTCATGTGAGAGTGTGAAGAAGCTTTTTAACCCCTTAAGAATCAAACTTTTATTACACTCATCTTGTAAATATTTATGAGCAATCAGTGTTCCATGTAACTTGTAAATGAAATGAAAAATGAAAAATAAGCATTCAAATGTAATATGGCTAGGATTTCAATGGGGTAAAGCTCAAAAGAACCTCCACATAATGTGAATGAGTTTCACACCAATTAGAGTTTTTTTTACTAGAACTGTACATTCATGCAGAGAATCGTTTAGGAACCTTTATTTTTTGATTGTGTACTTACTATTGTGCAAATTCTGACAGAATGGCATGCTGAGAGGTGGTACCAGCTGTGGTGTTAACTCATGGAAATGTGTCAGGGACAAGTTTGAACAAAATGATTTCCTAATTATGTTAATCTGTAGTTACATCAGAGAATTAAACATGAAGATGCAGTGTGACTGACTTCCACTTATGCGCTTCT
The DNA here is from genome assembly GCA_023558415.1 of Piaractus mesopotamicus. NCBI lineage: Eukaryota > Metazoa > Chordata > Actinopteri > Characiformes > Serrasalmidae > Piaractus > Piaractus mesopotamicus. Next base: position 9,025 of record JAILXH010044074.1, read on the forward strand.
GACTGGGACTTATTTTTTTAACAGGTTTCTTTGAGGAATCTAAGGTTTATTTAATTCCCAATTTGAGTAGGAAAATGTAATACCTTATACACTATTTTGTAAAAATGATTATAATTAAAAAAAGAACAAAGTTCTTTATATTATATAATACTGTGAATTGATTTTACTCCTGATAACTAAAAGATCGTAAACATTATATATCAAAAGTCTATCTGCTTCAATTTTGATTATTCTCTGTAATATTCAGTACCCTCAGATGAAGAATTGACCGAATGCATTACATAGAGCAATTATTATCTAGTTTAACTTGCGGTTCTCAAACTCCTCACCTCTTTCTGGTGATACTTGATGGCCAGTTTAAGCTTGGCCAGGTCTCGGCATTCTCGCGGATCCAGTTCCTCACTCTGGTCATCACGGTGGTTGAGGATGGTTTCCAGCTCACGGGAGCTTCGCGCCTGGTCCAGAAGATCTTTGGCAAAGTGTTTACACTGCTGTGAAAGCTCCTCATACTCTTGACGGAATTCATTCTCCACTTTGCTGAGCTCCTTCAATTCCCAGCCTAGTCTAAAAGCAGTGAGGATGGGGTCCTCACTGGAGAGGGCAATGAGTGACGGACTCGCCAGGGCTTTGTAGATGTTGAGGCGGGAACGGGAGTGACGCAGGCTGTCCACCTCAGAGCTGGACACACACTCCACACAGTCACAGCGGATCTGGTGTGGTCTGGGAATGGTGACTTTGTGCTGGACCAACAGCTTAATGATCTCATAATTGTTAGTGTGAGCAGCAAGCATGATGGGAGTGATGTCAGGCGTGAACTCTGAAAACTGGGCATCCATCATTAAAGAGGGTACCTGAGGGAGAGGGAAGAGCAAGAATTTTACAACTTTTGATACTCAGGTAAAACAAATTATCAACACACCCAGGAGTACAACTGAAAACATACTGTACTATTCAAAATTAGCCAAGGCATTTTAGCAACTATGGATTAAAGTAGATTTAGATGATAAGGAAACTTGAGCTAATGAGCTAGCATTAGAGTTAAGAGGAGTGCTAATACTAGAGCTAAGACTATAAACACAAGAGCTAACACTAGAGCTAACTAAATCTAGCAGAAGACTTAATATCAGGTGGTGAGGAGGAAGGAGGACTTGTCTTATGCATAAGGTCTTTTCTCTTCATATGCTAACATGTTAGTTTGTTCAGTGCAGAATTAAGAAATATCTTTTGACTGTTTTAAGTTCTAGCTAACATCAGCTGATACAGAGTTACAGTCATATGACCTCAGACTTTCATTCATATCCCTGGCAACACGCTTACGTTACAACACTTGTGTTTTACAGCAGCAATACAATTTTTTTAATGTTGCATTTGTAGCTCTGATAGTCTTTTTTTTTGCAGGCCCTCTAGTGGCAATATATATTTAATTAACAATCAAATAAACTATTTTATATTTCCCTATGACTGTTATCAGATGAACTAGGACACTGTTTGCTCTCTGTGTTGAGCTGCAAGTGAGTAATAATGGGTGAAACAGGAGGGGTGAGAATCCCATGCAGTGGGATCAGCTATTGTGAAAAAGAGAGGTTAAACCGTAAAGCTGGTGTTTTATCGAAATGTTGACCTCTATATTTTCTCACTGACTTACCATGGTCCAGCAAATAAATTCCTAAGTAGCAATTTCAGTATTTGAATACTGGCATCTGAAACAGTTACTGGGCACACCCTGAAACTGGACAGTTCATGACCAGCTATTTCTATGACTGGGGCTGAGATTTTACTGCAATATACTGCTCAACATATTCATTGTAGAGAAGAGAGAAAAACTGTGAGATTACACTGCGATGTCCAGGGCAGCTCTTTGATATGCATTTGATAAATAAATAATAAATAAAAAGTGAATTTGAAAGGAAGATCCTATTTTTTATGAATATATCTGTTCAAAGTATGAACAGAAAGGGCTCCTGAAAACAATGCTGCAGTGAAGGATAAAAAACAGATGTGACTTCAGTACCACCACGGCCCACTGGGAGGCTGCAGCCTCCAGTTTAAAAAGCATTGTTGTACATGTTTAAATAAAATCTATTGCTTGAGAATCTAATTGATCTTTTTCAGGATGACTTAACCAAGTATTATTTGTTTGTTGATGTTCATTTGCTCCAAAGTTCACACATCACTGAGAGCAGATTGCAAAGTTGTTATTACTATTTTTTCATTTAATAATAAAAACTGATGCAGTTTAGTTTATGTTCATTTGACTTCATTTGAATCTGAATACATTTTAAAGAAGAAAGGAACAGAGAATAACCTCACCACTGCTTCCAGTTACAATGCAGTTTGACCAAGACTATATATGTGTAAAATAATAATTAAGAATGTTTTAGGCTAAATATCTGAAAAAAAAAAAAAAAAAA
>JAILXH010044091.1:0-12278 GCA_023558415.1 Piaractus mesopotamicus
ACTCAACCCCTTAAAGGCCAGGGTCCACCGGTGAGCCCAAAGTTTTATTACACACTTCTATAACTTCAGAATAGCCCAAACAGTTTGCATTGAAGTCCCTGTAGTTACTGAATAATGAACCTGGGATTTTAGGGAGTAAAGTATATTTTCTCTACTTTTTTCCACCTCTGCCTATAGACTATGGAATTTTATTATTAAATTCTCTTTTTTCGAATATGTGTAATCTATCAGGAAATTTATCAGCAGTTTTGGAAATGAACGTCACTCATAACTCTTCTGATAGTTTAATTCAAAACACATTGATTATTTTTGTTAAATAAGAGATGCTTCTCTTCTCCCCACAGGGAGCCCAATGGATGCCGCACCAACCAAAGCAGTGGCATGATGCAGGGTGGCATGAGGCAGCAAGCCATGGGGGGCGCCAACCCCAATGCCCAAATGAATATGGGTCCGGGAGGGGGTATGGGCATGGGTGGCATGGGAGGCATGGGCATGAACCGGGGTTATGGAATGAACGACATGGGGCACATGGGTCACATGGGTGGCGGGTCCATGTACGGGGGCAACGGAGGCAACATGGGCAGCATGGGTAACATGGGCAATCGAATGATGCAGATGAACCAGATGAACCAGATGAATCAAATGAACCAGATGAATCAGATGAACCAGATGAATCAGATGAACCAGATGAATCAAATGAACCAGATGGGTCCGATGAATACAATGAATCACTCTGGTCCTGGGATGCAGCAGCAGCAGCACCACCAGCAGCCACCCTTTCAGGCCACTGGTGGCTATGGGCTCGGAGGCATGAACAGCCCTTCTCAAGGCAGCCCTGGTATGAATGGACCTCAGCAGAGTCTCCTCATGTCTCCTCGGAACAGAGGAAGTCCCAAAATGCCCTCCAACCAGTTCTCCCCAGGAGGTAAGTCAGGAAGGAGGGATGTATAGCACGGGACCTTCATCTTTGGTCTCCATTGTAGCATTTGAACCTTCTAGGAACATCCTGATAAGGTTTTCGTTCACAATCCAAGTACTTTAATTTTGAACGTCTGTCAAGTCCCAATCTAATATTTGTATGCTTGTTGATAATATAGTTACAAAGTGCATATTTCAAGTACATTGGAGTTAGGAAAAGCAATATATTTATATGCAGTGTATGTGCGAATATGCTAGGCTGCTAGTTGTCAAAATGCAACAGTAAAATGAATTTCTAGTATGTGCATAGCATATCGTCACTTTCACACACAAAACATGTGTATCTCCCTTTTTTGTACCTGTTTTGTTTTCCTATGTTATTTAAAACTTTTAATTACCCTTTGCATTGTGTTAAAATTTCATGATACATGAACCAATGAACGTGGTTCAAAAGTACTTGAAAAAAAGTTACATTATCTACAATTATAAGTTAAGAATGTTTTTTCATTATCATTGTAGAGGTACCATTTTTTTCAGAGAGCAACTCATTATGTAATAACTATGTATAGTGTAATAACACAAATGCTATAAAAACCCCTAAACTGTTCATAATGTACAAAGTCCTCATCCAGTGATGTAACATTTTACATTACATGTTGTTTATTAGCATATAGCTACATTTTGAAGAATGGTAAGGTAATAATGTCAGCACATAATATAATACACTGAACTTACTTGTTGTCATAATCTAAATGTGTTCCAGTTCTCTTAACTCATGTTTTAATTACATTTGAAAATGAAAATGATAATTATAGCAGTTCCTTTTTTAGAACACTTGAGAATTTTTAGCTGTAGTTTATTTAAACAAAATATGCTAATCTGACTAGTACCTGACACACCACCACATCAGTGTCGCTGCTGTGGAGAGAATGGACCACCAGCCAAGAAATGTCTGGTCAGCAGCAGTCCTTTGGTCACAAACTGACCGTTGATGAATGGTGTAGAGGGGCTGATAAATTGTGCAGCATTAGGTGGATTGGAATTGGAATTGTAAATCTACAAAAGGTACCCTCATGACTGGTGTATCAGATAAAATGACTAATCAGTGTGATTGCTAGTTTGGTGTACCTGTCCGATGGGGATTTGTAAATCCAAATCCATAGACTTTGTTCATTATGTCAGCAGCTAAAAAGTAGTTAAAACCATCAGATGCTTAAAGTTACTTGAGAAATATAGTCAGATTACTGAAGTAGTCAGTTTAATGTTTTATTCCGTTATGCATTCAGATTATTACATTATTCTCGTAATTTTCTCAATTTTATATAACAAAAATATCATTAAAACATCGCTTAAACATATTTGTCGATATAAATGGTGATTTTATTGTGTCATTAGATTATATGGTGACAGTATTACATCACTCCTGAAAAATGTCCTAATCAGTTTATATTTTAAAAAAGCACATAACATAAAACATTATTACATTACTAAAATAGCATTTTATTACATTATCAGAAGTTTATTACATTAAGTTTTTATAACGTTTGTGTTATTACTTTATGCATAGTTATTATATTAAAGTTTCCATAAGCTTAAAATGTAATGTAATACATTACTAATTTATTCACAAAATGTTATTATGGTGTTGGAAGAGGATTTTAGGATTTTCAGCAGTCTATTGTATTGGGAGTTTTATAACATTTGCATTATTACATAGTAGTTACTGCATTATGTGCAATTATTACATATGTGTTCTGTTTTTTTTGTTAACTGCTTTTTTGAAATGACCATTTTTTACTAACAAACTGTGGCCAGCTTAACCACATTACAAAAATACTTGTTAACTGTAACTATTCAATGTGCCTCACTGCTGCTTTTTGTGGATTAATAACTGTTTGTCATCTCTACGACTGTGGCATTAATGGAGTGCAGTGGGGGATAAAAGCCTTAACAAAGAACTAGAATTTGATAGAACTTGATACCGATCTTTTAGATCAGATATGGATGTTCCTGGTACCTACAGTTACACCAGCTGTTTCTTAGTGATTTAGAATGTACTTTACTGTTTCTGTTGTGTATGTTTATTAGGCATGCATTCTCCTATGGGTCCTAGCAGTGTGGGAGGAGGAGGAGGTGGTAGCTCCTTCTCCAGCAGCTCCCTTAATGCTCTCCAGGCCATCAGCGAAGGAGTGGGCGCCTCTCTTCCCTCCACCCTCACATCCCCTTCCCCGGCCCACAAACCTGACAGCTCCCCCAGCGTCCACTCCTCTTCCTCCCAGCCCAGCGGACCCTGTAAGCCAGGACACGGAGACTCCAAGAGTCCAGCGGGGGCTTTCGGAATGGGGGCTGCAGATCAGCATCACCCCCTGCACCACCACCATCATCACAGCCTCCCCCACCAGGCCGAAAGCAGCAGCGGAGAGCGACCAGACAGCCAAGCAGGGCCAGGGAGCAAAGAATCTGGGGAGGGAAGCAGTGAAGCTGGGAATGCTTCATCAGAGCCTCCACGGAGGGTTCCAGATAGCAAAGGCCACAAAAAACTGCTTCAGCTCCTCACTTCACCAACTGAGGAACTTGGATTAGGTGTAGGAAGTGGACCTCCCGGACCTTCTGGACCTCCAACGGCATCAAGTGGTCCAAGCGGCTCCATGGGCCTGGAGGGTAAAGAGCCAAGTTGTGTGACGAGTCCATCCTCAACTGGTGTCTCCTCCTCCACCAATCAGAACCAAGCTCATGGAGCAGGAGTGGCATCTGGAGCTCTAGGCTCTGCATCTCACTACACAGCATCCCTGCAAGAGAAGCACAAGATCCTTCACAAGTTGCTCCAGAACGGAAACACGCCCGATGAGGTGGCCAAAATTACCGCTGAAGCCACAGGGAAGGTGACTCTGGGTCAGGAGGCTGGAGGAGAGGCAGCAGGCACCAACACAGGTGCAGGAGGAGGAGCGGGAGCATCCGGCGGAGGTGCAGGAGCTCCAGAGCCCAAGCAAGAGCAGCACAGCCCCAAGGAGAAGAAAACCCATGCCCTGCTACACTACCTCCTTAACAAGGATGACTCCAAAGATCCTGCTGACATCAAGCCAAAGCCTGAAGACCTTGAAGGAAAAGGGGGAAGTAATGGCACCCCACTCAGCAGAGCAGCCCAGGAGAACATGGAGAGCAAGATCAAGCCTGAACCTCCTGATGAGGTGAGCTCCTGACTCTGCGCTTCATCCAAAAATGAATGAAATGTATATCTTACATGGTAGTGCCAATCAAGTACTTTTGAAGACATTCCAAATCTGGAGCAGGTGAGGCAGATATTAAAAGTAACTCTGCAAGAAGGTAGATCTCCAGGGTCAGGCTTGGTGAGTCCTATTGTACATTTGGGTCGTCTTCTAAGTATGTCTCTAGTTGAAATGTTTTTTTTTTTCTGTAGCTGGACACTATCCTGGGAGGCCTAAGAGGTCCGGGTGCAGATTTCCCAGAACAAGGAGATGGTGGTGCTGCAGATGGAGGGAGCAAGCTCCATTCATTCCCTGATGATGGTAAAACAGCTCTGCTACTTAATGTCAAAGAATCAGTGTCATCCAGTCTGCAGTTTAGTAACAGTTCAGTAATCCCTCAAAGCATTCTTTGAAATGTGAGACACGTCTGGCTTGGCCCTCTGAGCAATACATAAATGAGCCAGTTCTGTATTTAGGATACTTTTTAGCAGGTCAGCTACCATTTCAGGCATATCTTCCAGGTTTAAATCTCCTGCAGCAGTCCAGTGGAGTCTTGGGTTCGAGAGGGTTCCAGGGTTCTGCTGTCTCTGACATTACTCAGGCAGGAATCACATACCACATATGCTTGGAGCCCTATTCATTTTCTATGGATTTGTGACAGGATTCTAGGGGCAAAAGCTGAGGGATTGAGGGATTTTCCCACTAATTTTGATATTTAAGTGTTTATAAGAGTCATTGAACAGATATCTAGACAACGTGTAGAAATGAGAAAAAGAGAAAATGGATTTAAGCAGAAATTACAGTAGAATTGTGGTTTACCTTTTAAGGTGACAGCACTGGTGCTGCACAAAAATGTCGCATCACACTGATGCATAGTTTTCAAAACGTGTTTTATTATTCGAAAATAGGGAAAAGGGGAAATTGGCAAGTTTTTGTGTCGGGTGATTAAAATAACAGAGGCTGCTTCAGATGAGATAATGAGCTAAAGCTACAGATAACCAGCAACACTAGATGCTGATAGAGACTTGTCGTCTTCAGCAGGTGGTTTTTCCTCTTCAGTAGATGATGTGCCAGCATGCTAGTTTGTCAGAGAAATATATTTTAACTGATTCTGGACTTAGTTAATATTAGCCTTTCTTATTTAACAAAAAAAAATGCTCTGTCTGTGGTTTTTCAGTCATGTCCTTAACAACACGTCCTTTGTTACATGCATATGTTAAGGCACTCATGATATAGAGTAGCAATTCTGAGTTCAACAATTCTGTTAAAACATGTTTTCTTCACCTGATAAAAAAAAGCGCAACAAATAGACACATTTCAGTTTTCAAATACTGGCACCTTAAATGGTTAACCAAGTATTTGAGTATCGTATTGCATTTACATTTGGCAGACTTACAGTTTGATCATTATACACAGGTAAGCAAAGGTAGTGTTAGGAGTCTTGCCCAAGGACTTTTATTGGTATAGTGTAGGGTGCTTGCCCAGGCAGCGGATTGAAGCCCAGTCTACAGCGAAGAAGGCAGAGGTGTTACACGTTACACTACACCAACCCCACTCAGAACTACACTGAGAACTACACTAAGAACTAAGTCTACAAGTAAGAATACACATTTTCACTGGAACAAGCTAAACATGCTCGCGTTTTAGTGACATGGCGCACAGCGGCCGAGAGAAGCGATTGGCTTCGCTATGATGAAGTATAAAGGGCTGCAAGGCAGCCAAAGAGCACAGCCCAGTGAACCAGTCCCGCTCTTTATTTCCCAGGAACGAGGAATCCTGGGGTGGGCTCGGGCTGCCGAGCGCAGTTACAGAAGGCCTTGTCGGTGGACTCGAAGCTGCCCGCTGGAGCGGGGCAAGTCGACCGCCGCAGTGGCCCATGCCCCATGCCCATTAAACAGGAGAGCTTGGACGGCCAGCGCATGATGGCAGGGTCCGACACTTGCCACAGCAACATGGGTATGTGGAGGCAAAAATCCACAGCAACAAAACTAAGCTCATTTGTTGCTGTACTCCTGTTTTGTCTGACAGAGATGTTCAAAAACCTCTCAGGTAGGGTTCCACTAGGTATATAGTGCTTCCCGAATCTTGTATTAGCATGGGAAGTTGTAATTTAAATGTTTTTCGGGCCATGGAAAGAACTTCCTGGAGAAATGTAAGGATTAAATGCAGCATTAAAACAATGGTTCAGCTCAAAATCAAACTTAGAATTTACTCTTTCCACAAATGTTGCCAATCACACAAGACATGTTTGGTTGGTTTCATGTGCAAATGTTATTTGTGTTCTCTCAGGAATGATGAGCAGAGGTATGGGGGTTCCAGAGCGATCTCCCATGGGAGGTCCTGGTGAATGGGGGATGCCACGCTCAAGTGCCAGTCCTGTGGGTGCTGCAGGCCACCCCTCCATGATGCGGCCTGGAATGGACTCCTACAGCTCCAAGGGCATGATGGGTGGACCCATGGTCAACCGGTCTAACAGCGTCCCTGGCACCAGGTCCATGCTGCAACAGCAACTAATGGACATGGGTATGTAGACTGGTCGAGGATACATGTATAGTTCCAGTCCTAAAATCTGATTGGCTGAGCCACTTTCAAAGCTGTGCACCTCACAAAAACTGAATTCAGTATTTATGTGGCGTTATGTTGCTTGCATGAATTACTGAGTGTATTAACGGTTTAGACCAGGCCTCGGCATGTGTATGAAATAAGTCCACTTGTGTTTAAACAAATTTACTTAACGTTTAGAGCTAGGCTGATCACCTTGACAGAAAGCTAACATATTCAGGGTTTTGCGTCAAAAGATTTTCTGAGGATTCACTGTAAAATCACAGTCTACAAAGTAAAAAACATAGAGTGGGAAATGTTGACATAACATGGGTGACATATATTGTGCTGACATAACACAAGAAATTCCTTAGAGGTGCTAGAGGTGAAATTAGCATAATTGTTGGGATGGTAATTCGTTAAGAATCAGCTTCTTATCAGATGATGTAATCTGCATTAAACACTGCTATATTATGACATTTTCATGATTATAGTCCTGTGAAAAAGTTTGGGTGCCCATGATCACATGACAAGTGAAAAGAAGTTGACACCTCCTCTACAAAAACAAACGTCTGTACATTTGAATGCATGATTACTGACAATTTGCTGAATTTAACATATTAACATTGTCACCAGTAAACCACAAGATGTCATGTGTTACAGTGATTTTACTACATTATATGCACAAAATGCTTGTATTGCAGTTAGAATGCCACATAACGTGATTGCATTGCGCTCTAGAGCATATGAAAAATGCACTGGTGAATCAATAGTATGACATGGATAAAGATGACCAACATAATTTACTTTTGCAAGATTACATGAACGCTTTGATTCATCAGAACATCCATAGAAACACTTGTCCGGAACTGTGATTGGTCAGGATGCTCACATCCCACAGTAGTGATTGATTAAAGGGTTTATTTGCATATCCATATTGCAAAGGCCAAATTTTGATAATGATGAGCAAATGATATATCATACAGCCCTACAGTCAACCATCTACTTGTGGTTTATATGGATTCAGATAAAGCAATTAAACATGAATGAGATGTACTTATATTGAGTTTGATTCCCTGCTTAGGATCTAATGATATGAATATGGGCATGGGCCCTTTTGGCCAGCAGCAGTGTCCAGACAGTCAGTCTCCCTCCTGGCCAGATAATGTTATGGGAATGGAGAACAGCAGGTCAGTAATGCTTCTATACAACATTGTGAACATGCTGTTTACAGTAACTACAGTTGATTGTGTCTTTCAGACCATCACAATATTATCCACAAAGGACCTGATTGTGTAGTGTCACCTAATTGGACTCAGTATAATGGATGAAATGATACTCATGAAATCTGTTCCTACATTCTGTGCGTGTTGCAGGCGTCAGTTTGGTAATGCTCTGGATGAGCTGCTGGTGCCTCCTTCCACCTCGGAGGGTCAGAGTGATGAGAGAGCACTGTTAGACCAGCTGGACTCTTTGCTCAACAACACGGATGTAATGGCTCTGGAGGAGATCGACCGCGCCCTGGGCATCCCCGACCTCATCAGCCAGGTCAGTGCTCACACTCACACTCATATGAGATAAAGGCATAATTGGCAGCAACATCTAATACTTAACTGCATGTTTACTGTACAGTATATACAGTGTAGTCTGCAAGTTATTGTTATTCAAACAAATCTGCAAAAAAAAGCCTGTTTGGAATTCATTGTTTTTGTGATGTCATGGAACCAGCAGACCGGTTGGGCAGTTCAGCCCGAACTGCTTTTTATTGTGACAAAATACAGGGCAGCCAATCAGAACAGATCTAGCTTACATATGTATCAGTTTTAAAGCACAGTAACAAAAACAAGCTCTTCAATTCTGTGGGATAAAAAGAGGTTGGAAAATAGCCATGTAAAAATTATTTATGACGCTATATAAAAAATCACACAAACATCATAAGTGGAAAAATATGGGCCTTTCAAAGTACAGAATGTCAGCTGTGAATAGAAGGTATTTATTTTTCCTATCTATTATTATTTTTTTTTTAGGGGTAAAAAGCACCAAAGTTTTTATTATTTTTCTGTTTTAATAGCTTTACTTGTTTCCTTTATGTTTTAACCTACTTGTATTCAACGTCCTGTAAACTATGAACTTGTGCAGTACAAATAAAATATTTTACTATTAAATCCATGTTGGAGAACCACATATGAGTCACAGCTTTGTGCTGATTCTTTCTCCCCATCTATGCATCTTTTTCTTTCTTCTTACATCTTCATCTTCTCCTTCCTTCTGTTTTGTCTCCCTCTTTACTTCTCTGCGTCTCTCTATAGGGTCAGGGCAGTGATATGCAGCCAGAACCTTTCCCCGGGCAGGATCCCTCTATGGTGATGGAGCAGAAGCCTATATACTCTCAGGGTTACCCTGGACCCCCCTCCATGCCCATGCCTTCAGGCTATGGGGGGAACCCCATGCAGGGCCAGCCGCCACCCGGGGGCTACAACCCAATGCTGAACCAGATGGGGCAGCAGGGGGGCTTCCCAGGGATGGGGGGCATGGGGCCGATGGGGGGAATGGGGCACCCCCGCCCCGGAATGATGAGGCCGAGGATGATGAGTGCCACCAAACCCACCAGACTACAGCTGCAGCAGAGGCTTCAAGGACAGCAGGTAAAATGCATACTCTCACAATATATGCTCACTCTCATTTCAAAACTTTGTTACTCATTTTTTTTTCATTGTTGTGTCCAGCCTTTACAGTATGAACTGAATAGAAGTCCAGTTTTCGAACACAGCCAAGGTCATGAAACTCAAATTTGGTGGGTAGTGAACTTATGAGTGGAGATGGAGCTTAGAATAACCCTGATGTCGATATTGGTCTCTCCTCAGTTTATGAGCCAGGCTCGGCAAGGCATGGGGATCAAGATGGAGAATCCTGGAGGAGGAAACCCTGGAATGCGGCCTGGAATGCAGCCAGGAATGGGGGGGCAGGTAGGTACACAGAGTGCTTTCATTAAAAGATTAAAAAGATCGTTGTCTCTTTGCTGTTGTATGTTTAACTTTTATTAAGCCTGTGGGTGTGATGCTTACCTTAAAGCTATAATATGATGACAAATGATAATGTGCACCGGTTAGCATCTCACAAACTGCCTTAACCCTTTAAGTCTAAGTCACAGTCTAAGTATTGAAACCTGGGTTAACAGAGAAAGTTGTTAACCACTGTGGTAAAATGTAAAATAAGTGAACCGCGTCTGTGTTTGTTAGATTTGTGAAGCTGAAACAGATAGCCTGTCTACATCGATGCTGCTTCATTAAAAAGACCCCAGATCCACTTGTTGTTGTTGTTGAACTACAAGCCAAAACATTTAATACAATTTGATATTTAACTGTTTGTTTAAGCTTTGTTACGTGTTCATGTAGTAAGTAGATATTTGTATGTATTTATTATTTGGTATATTAATGTGAGCCTAACTACGCTTCCCCCGCCCCCCCCGTGATCTAGCCTGGTTTCCTGAATGCTCAGATGATGGCTCAGCGAAGCAGGGAGATGGTGACGATGCAGATGCGGAGGCACAGGATGATGATGATGATGCAGCAGCAACAGCAGGCAGCAGCCGGAGGATTCAGCCCACCGCCAAATGTCACAGCTCCCACAGGCATGGACGGGGGCATGGGGGGTCCTGGCATGGGTCAGCCTGGCCAGCAACAGTTTGGCTATGGAAACTATGGTAAGGAATATCAATACATCACAGTTGGCACCCTCTGAGGGTGGTAGTATTTTTTACCCTCCAGGAGTAGGGGCTTGCAATCAGAATTGTCAGAGATTTTAGGTTTTCTACAGTCAAATGGTGTCACATGTTCATTGTATGTTGTGTCAGTTTATATGAAGGGATTTGCTATCTGTTTTGTTGCACTGTGCATTGCAGTAAACGTGTCTCTGTGTGTCTACACTGCTAATTTGGGAAAACCTTGCCTTCTTTTGAAATTCGAATTTCGAAGTTACTTTTTCATGAGGTGAGAAAAAATATCTGTAAAAATTTGAGTGTATTCCAGTAATCATTTGGGTATGTTTATCTTCAACGTTCAGCTTTGTGTTTGTCAAAGTGTCTTCCATAGTGTGAAGAACAGGTTTTCCCTAAATAATAATTTCACGGTTTTCTTCACCAAACTATGGTTAAAAGCACATATTGAAACTCTTGACGCAAATATAGGTTAAACACATGAAAGATTTGAGTGCTGACATCACAACAAGGGAATAAAACTCTGGGTTTGTTCCCAAGGTAGCAATATCAATGTCACTAATATTTGCGTATATTGACTTTCATATGTTAAAGGGCCCATATCTTGAAAAAAAACATTATCCTCACTTAAAATACAAGAGAAATATGGATATACGAATGTAAGGATAGGGGTCCTTCAAACAAAGCCAGAGCATGTTATTAGACAGCAATTTAATCCATCCTCACATCATCCATAACCACCTGGTTTGGTTCCTCCACCTCACAAAAATGAGTCAAATAGCTAAATTGAGAGAGCAGGGCGGATCGTTGGATGTGGTCTGTCAAGGCTTCAGGAGAGCAGGGGGATGAAGCATGCTGGCAAAACAACAGCTGACCCCTCTCATCCTGGGCATCAACAATATTTGTAGTTTGGTGTCCACAAACTTTTGACAGAGCGGTGAATATTCGTTTGAGAGAGAACGAGAGTTTTAACATAAATAATGTTACGTGTGTAGGGATGGGTCAGCAGGGAGACCCCTCGTTTGCCCCCGCCGGAGGCAGCCCTCCTAACGCCATGATGCCTGGCCGCCTGGGGCCTCCGCAAAACCCAATGATGCAGCAGCATCCTCAGGGGGGTCCCATGTACCAGACCCCTGACATGAAGGGCTGGCCTCAGGGAGGAATGGTCCGCAACAGGTGAGTCTAATCGCAGACTAATCCCAATCCTGCACATTTAAAGCAAAGGTAAAGCAGACCTCAGTAACTGCTGATACTTGCTTAAATACAACAGCAAAAATGTGACTTTACAGTGCTGTTCAAAAGTTTAGAATCACTTGTTGTAAAAATCTATCATTTTATAAACAGTACCTGCAAATCTATACAACGTAGATTTAAATATTATAAATTAGAAATCACTATGTTTTTTATTCAATATTTCAGTTTTGTTAATTGGTAAAAATGTACTCTAATTATCTGTTTACAAATAGATTTTGTCAAGTTGCCTCAAGATTGTCACCACTTTTGAAATACAGGCATTCTGGATTTTAATTTAATTAGGACTTTGTTGCCGATGTTATGCAGCTTTCTCTGCTTCGTCTTTCTTTTTTTTTTACAGCCTCCTACTAATTATTAGTAATCTGTGAAGACTAGCTTATTAGAAGCGTTTTATACATTTATCTGCAACCAAATTGTTTTTATATAATTGAAAATATTGATTCCAAACTTTTGAACATGAGGCTATTTTGTTCTCTGGCTCTGGCATAGTGACAACCAAGAGAACTGATTTTGTTATTTATTCTTGCCACTTTTAATGTGTAACAACTTCAAAGGGGAATTCCACCAATTTTTCAAAAGTTTTGCGTAATTCAAACATTGAAATGTGAAGACATTAATTCAGAGTGACTTTATGTGAAATAGTA